>PVIJ01002273.1:37721-146231 GCA_004024925.1 Scalopus aquaticus
CCCCCCCCATGCACGCAGAGTCGCTTTGGATATAGGGGCCCCAACTGAAAATGCACTCACGTGCTACCCTCTGCTCCAGTCCCCTGGACCACCCTGAGAGAATTGTCTGGTGCTGGTGACCACCGCTAAGAAAGGAGGTGGATAAACACACGAAGTTCCTGGAATGTACTGGTCTTCCAGGAGATCTTCGAGAACATTCATTTCTGACTCCTCAGTCACCCTTGCCTTGTTCTGTCCCTGGTCCCCTTTGTTAGGGACTGGTGTCCTCATGCCATAGCTGGCAACCACACAGAAACTGGTATTAAGAGGATTATGTGTGCCTGCTGGCCACCTCCTCCAGGAAGCCTGCCCAGAACTCTACCACTGCCTAGCGTAAGTCCATCCCAGATGCTGGAGGGGCTGCTGGCTTTCTTGGGTCATCTGTTTTGTAGAGCCCTACCCCAAGGGAGGTGACTGGCCAGGTTTAAAGATGACGTTGGTCTTACAGGGTTTGAACCTGCTTCGGCCCCAGCTCCCTCAGTCCCTGCCTGGCAGGGCCGCTCCATTGGCACAACCAAACTTCGCCTGGTGGAATTCTCAGCTTTCCTCGAACAGCAGCGAGACCCAGACTCGGTGAGTATGTCTGAATCCAGGACCCGCATCCCAATACAGTTCCCTTTTTTGCAGCCCCACCCCTTTTTTCTTTCACCTTTCCCTGCCCCTGTGCCTGACAGATAACCTATGTGAAAACAGATCTGGGGAATAATAGACAAAGTAGCCTTACAGTTAAACAAAAAAGATATTTCTATTGCAACTGTGTAGAACTTTAGAACTCAAATGTTTTTGGGTGCTCTGGACTTCAAACTCCAGTGAATACTGAAGCCAAAGGCAAGGGTCTTAAACTCTTGCATTTGGTAAAATGGAGCAGCAGGTAACATTTATTGAGCCTTGCTTGCTATGTGGGTGGTGCTGTGCAAAGCTCTGTGTGTGTGTGAGAGAGAGAGAGAGAGAGAGACAGACAGACAGAGAGACAGACAGACATCCCATTTTATTCACACAAAACCCCTTAAAGGGTTAGTGCTGATTGATAGATGAGGAAAGAGAGAGGTTAAGTCATTTCTCTGAATCCCATAGGTATTCACTGTTGGATTAGAAATTCTAACTCATGTCTTTAGAGCTCAAACCTAAACATTGAGCCATTATTCTATACTGCCTTTCCAAGTTCATGTTTTCTCAAGATAGCAAGTCATCTTCTTGAGAAGAAACAAAACAGAACTTTAACAGTTTGATGTGGAACACAATGCATTATAATATAAATACCAGTAATTTTGGCATGTGGACTCTATTTGTCATTTTTCTTCTTCTCTCTCCCCCGCTCCATTGAGTACCCATCTTTCCATTGTTTCTCAGCCAGACCCATCACTTCCCATACATATGTGAGCCTCCTTCCTTTCTAACCAACAAGCCCAGGACCCTTTTTCACTCCCACTCCTTGGCTGTGAGTCTGAGCATTGCATCTGCGTGTGGGTGAGCCCAAGGCAAAAATTGAAAGAAGCATGCATTTGTTTTTGGGATCTTCACCAATCCTTTCCATATTCTCCACTGATCTCGGGCTACCGAGAGCTCGTAGGTTCATCCCATACTGTCTGTGTATTTGTCACCTTGCTGTCTTTCTCTTATCAGCAAAAAGTGTCATAAGAGTTTGCTGTGTGCTGTAAATAGCTGAGATACTAACCAGTAGGAAGTTACCTCTCCCAGGATTATCTGTACTTTTAGCTCAGTGGCAAGCCTATGATGGAGGAGAGAGCTGCCGCAGGCAGAAGGCTTCCATCAGCCATCACCAGAGCGGGGGCTCTGAGGAACCTATGTGTGGCCCCCCGACATGCCTGTGTGTAAGTTGTGAATTCTAAGAGCTGGTAGAAAAATAGAGCCTACTTCAAAATTAGGGGGCAAAATGAAGAAAGGTGTAAAGTAGCTCATTGGGCTCACAGAGGCAGGTGGTGGCATAAAATCCTTACCTGTGGGGACATTGAAATGAACAGACTCCCTCCGGGATTGTGGGCTCCTCACTTTCTAGGAGGGGTAGGTCATTCTTTGGCTGAAGACTGAGGTTTGGCCCAGGTCATGCATCTGTGTTCCCTAACTCATATTTGTGTAAGTCCCATTGCCTGCAGGAGGCTGCCTTGCTGGTTCATTCTGTCCCCATAGTATTGGGGAGGTTGATTTTATTTTCCCACTTCCCTGTGAAGAAACTGAGGTCCAGCCCCTTTAATGACATACCCAGGATATTCAGCCAGGAGGCAGGGACATAGGAACCCAATTACTTTTTGTACAACCTCTGAACCACCACCAGTTCTAATGTTCTTTTGAATTCAAGAGATAAATCTGTGTATCTCCTCTGTGAGCAAACCTCCCTTTGTGACCACATTTTCGGAATAAAGCTCTAAGGCACTGGGAAGCAGGAGTCCCTATGTGGTTGTTGTGTCCATGGTTAAAAGACTACAAATACCTTAGAAAAATAAAAATAAGGTTTTAATTATTTTATTTAATTTTATGGTTGCCCCTTCATTGACTATCCAGTCCAGATTTGAATGTATCCAGGCCCAGAATGCCCAATTCCTCATTTTGTCGATAGTGTTGATAGCAATTTGGATCACCTGAGAGTCACTCAGCCCATTCTACAAACATTTGTGTGTGCGAGGTGCTGTGGGGAGAGGACCCAGGGCTGCACGGGCAGCCACTGTCTCTGACCTGGTAGGGATAAAAAGAGAGGAATATTCCAGAGGGGATTACTTTAAGTATATGAAGCAATAAGTGGAAGTGGGTAGATAAAACTCTACCCACCACGTCCTTGGAGTAGAACCCAGAGACCTGTCATACACCTTCAGGATTACACTTAATAATCTGAGTAGTTCAACTGGATTTGGCCTTTTACTGATGAATGAAAAGACTTGGCTTTATAGATTGGTCTCCAACACATGACTTCAAAGCCCGTAAAGTGAATGGAGGGCCTGGTGTGAGTCAATACACTTGGGCCTCTTAAGAAAATAATTCTATTTTAGGGATGTGCATTGGGGACTGAGAGAAGTTGGAATTCATTTAATAAATACTTTTTAAGCACTTGTTACATGCCAACCACTGTTTCAGATGTTAGGGTTGCAACAGCGCAGGACACTAAGTCCTTATTCTCTTGGGGCTTCCATTCTGCTGGGGAAGACAAACAAGAATATCACACACACACACACACACACACACACACACACACACACACACTCACTCACTCTCTCTCTCTCTCAGGCTTACATAGAATAACAGTCCTCCACAGTTGAAAATTGCTTGTTCTTTAAATTAAAGAATTTCAGAAAATAATACCTCCTAACATATAATAGATATTTCTGATTTGTATTATGATTTTAAATTATGTCTATCAGATAATGCCAACGAAAACTATGTCACTATTGTGAAATTATTGTAATGTCGACCTCAATTATTGATACAGCTTTTAAAATTCATAGATCACTAACACTCATTTTGCAATAAGTCACAAATGAGTTCAGTGTATGCAAATGAATACAAGGCAGGTTATGAGCACCATATGTTTTTGATTTTAGTGGAAGTTTGGGGCCCTGAGAATGGTTCTTGTGCTGAAGAAAGTGGGGTCACCCTTGGGGGAAAAAGGGTATTAACTAATTGAAAAAGGAGAATTAGCAAAATTTAAAGCATTGCGGTAATGTCTCTAGCACCAGCTTCTTAAGTTATATACAGCTGTGCCTTATTGCGTGTATGCTGTCTGTAAGGTGCTGTTTGAGTCAGCATGTAATGGTGCTTCAGGACCAAGGAGACATGGAAAAACCTGTAGCCTGTAAATGGTTTCTTTGGCTCTCACACCTTTTGTGGCTTTTCATGCTTCAATTTTACTATATTTTTGTACCAAATACAGGAAAAATTAAAGCCTTCTAAAATAAATCCAATTAGAACATTTAAACAAATTTGGTTATACTATGTTTCAAATTTAACATCAAACATGAAATATGTTAATGTCATAAAGAAGCCAAGAAAATGACAAATAATTAAAGGTCCCTAAGCAAATTTAACTTCTGCATTTAGAGTCTCCAAATCTTTGCCTACATTAAAATTTATGTGCACATTTCTCTATGTTTCTTTGTAATGACTAAGGCTAATTTGAATCTTGGTGTGATAGGTGGCACTTACAAAAACCAAAAAGCACATTAATGAGCTGGGTGTGGTCCTCACTAGTTTCACTGGTGATTTCTTTCATCCTTATCACAACCCTGTGAGGAAGGTAATTCTACTCCCCTCTGTAGAAGGGGCTTGGAGAGGTTGCCAGACAACGACTGTGGCCAACTTTGAACCCACCTCTGCCTGTACTATCTTCCTCTGCCTGTACTATCTTCCCGGCAGAGATAAGGCACCACACACTTTGGTAGCAACAAAGCCAAGGGGAAAACCTAGTCTTTGCACCAGGATGACCCTTTTCCAGCTATTCTGGAAACTTACTCTAGCTTACTACATAAGTCACGATGGCCACCTCTGAAGACTTCTTCCAAACTCTGCCCCCCCACCCCCAGCAGTAATAGTAGCCCCAGGAGTGCCAACATTATACATTTTCTTAATCCTCTGATGCAGTCGTGGTGTTAGATAGCCAACCAAAGTTAGAAGTGGAATTCAGATCTAAGTCTGCTAACTCCACTTCCCAAGATTGTGACCAAAGACTGCAGCATCCACTTGTATCAGTTAAGTGGCCTGTTTTTGAAGTCTGAGGCCATAATAGATGAGCTAAAGGACAACTAATCTGGAGGATGAGCGCCCCCTGCTGGCCCTGCAATATGTCTAAACCAGCCACCAGCATTTCCTCAAGTTGGTGATTGTTTATGTTGGAGAACCAGCAAGTCAGTCCCTCTGTTACCTTTGGCTCCACTAGAAGCTGAGAGAAAAACAGCAGAGGGTGAAGAAAGGAAGGAAGAATCTGAAAAACAGACTATTTTAGAAGTGGTTAGTAATTCTGGAAAATACACTTTCTACATGATTTCTATGATGCATATCAAAGGCTTCAAGTGCTAAGTGCAAGATCCTCCACCCAGGGTGGGCTCTTTAAAAGGACTTCTCCTAAAATCAGAGCTCAATTGTTGGAGTTAGGCAGCTGCTCCTTCAGACAGGAAAACCTGGCTTTGGTGAGCTGTAAACTGAATCCTGTGCTGAGTGGGGAGTGGTTTTCCTGATAAGGCCCAGCGGAATTCCTTCACCCCTACCCTGGAGCAAGGCAGGGTCCTCCTCCAGCCCCCCCACCCTGCACTTTGGCCACATCCTGCTCCACAGCTGGCAAACCCCAACCAGATCAGACTTCTCAGGAACCCAGTAACTTTAGTTTAATGCCTGTCATGGTCTGATTACCAGGGCCAGCAGGAATATGAGCAGCAAGAGTGTGTGTGCAGATTTACTTAGATAAAATTTATACAACAAGAGAAGGGGAAAGTTGTGTTTGTGTATGTGTGTGTGAGGCACGGAAATGATTCTCTAGATTTTGAAGAAGCATTGTCTTGTGGAAGAGAATAGATAAGTTCCATAATGTAGTACTTGATTCAGCTCACCGTCGGAAAAGCCTTTACATATTAGAATAGTTGCAGTGATCACGTGCATTTAGGGTTATGAGTGAGCTGTATGGCCAGCATTTTGACACAGATTCTATTCTATGTCCAGTCCATCAGTGAAGGGACAGATGCTCAGTGATACGGGCATTTCCTCCTCTAGGAAGTGGCTATGCCAGGGTTTGCCTCCAACCTCTTAACTATTTCAGTGTACTTTTGAAAAAATAAAATATTGAAATATGAAAACAGTCTGAACTCCCTGAGTCCAGGCTTGGATATAGCAGCGCCCTGCACTACAGGAAGAATTGGCCAGGGTTTCCTCTGAACTACTTTTGCAATCTCATGTGCTGTGGCTCTTCTCAAGGATTGGGGCTGGAGGAGCGAGAACTATTCCCTCCTGCATTATAGAATGTGTCTTCCAAACTGCGCCAGTGGCAACATGTTGTTAATGGAACGAGAAGGCTGGTGTCTGAGTTCTTACCCACTGTGAGAGATTTGGGGCAAACCACTGACTCCAGTCTGAACAGCAGGCAGGAGAGGCCACACTCACCGTGTCGCTGACAGTCTAGTTGGGGATCCCCCTGGACATACTGAGCTCTCCAGAAATGTTTGAACTCAGAATGTCTTATAATATAGCAGGAAATTGGGCCAGACACATAGTAGGAGGCAGGCTTGGGAGGATCTGTTTACCAGGAGTTTGGACTCTGTTGATGTTCAGGTGGGAGCCAGAATACTTTTTTTTTTTGACTAGGTAGTAAATTTACATGGTCAAAAATCTACAAGCATGTAAGCGAAACAAGTCAGAAAGAGAGAAAAAAACAAGGACGAGCCCCCTTATATGTGGAGTATAGAGAAACATACCAAAGGGTCATCAAAACCAAACCAATAATAATAAACTCTTATTATCTGACTTGTAAAACTGAGGCAACCAGAGGGGATAGAAGGATGATGGAGATGAGGGTCTGGGAGGGAGGGAGCCCAGTGGAACATGGTAGAGGATTATCAGGGCACTTGTGGGCACAGCATGAAAATACACATTTGTAGACATTTGAATCTATAACTTCCAAAGATAGAACAGTGCCAGCTAACTTTACCTCAGTAAACATAATTTGAGAAAAAAATCTATAAGCATCAAAGAATGAAGGATGACTTACCTTCTAATTCCTGTCCTACCCAAATAGGTAACCACTGTTACTACTTCCTTATGACTCCAGAAATTTCTGTGCAGTGTAAAATGAATGTTACCCCACCACACACCTCTACCCCTTTTAAAAAGAAGATGTGACCCGATGTGTGTGTTTTAGGAAGGTACCAACTACAGCAGGTTAGAGGATAAGCCAGGGCCCAGAGCAGGGCATGGGCCATGGCCAAGGGGGTAGAAAACTGGCCAAGGCGGAAGGCATCATATAAAACTAGAAGGTTTGGGGGGGGGGGGTCATTATCTGTGGTGGGAAGACTGAGTTTTTGAGACTGGGAATTGTGATAGAATTTGAGAAGTCATTGATCAGGGAAGGGACAGGGTTGTTCAGAACACCTTTGTGATAATATATATATTATTTATATATTTTTATATATTTATGTATATAATATTTATGTTATATATATTTTATATATATTAATTTATATAAATAAATATATATATATATATATTTTTTTTTGGTCTCAAAATGTGTTGCAGTGCTTATTGAAACAGAGACCGGCAGAACTAAAGTCCCGTAGCCCAGGGCCTGGCTCATCAATAGCAGACTTGTATATTCGAAAGTCTTCTGAATCCATAGTTCATGGTTTGTGGAATTTGGGGACGTGGCAGCAGAAACCAGCATTTTGGGAGATTTTATCATGTACCAAGTGCTTTCCCACCTGTTGTCTCTTGGTGTGTGAGAGAATGACGCTTACCCCACTCTCTGGGGGAGGAGGTAGAACAGGGCAGGGCTGGACTTGTTACTGTTCCACAGGTGGCAGCCAGAGCAGAAGCTGATGGCGACATTTGGGGATGAAAAGTAAGGACATTCAATTTAGCCTGAGAGAGGGGTGAGGTCCTGAAGGGTGCCCAGGCTTGAATGTGGTCAGTTCGCTGCCAGGAGAACAAAGGGTGTAGCTGCCTGCTGGGTCCTGGTCCCTTACTTTACTTCTAAGAGGCTGAAGTAGCCTAAAGTGAGGGGCCTCCTGGATGGGAGGGAGTGAGTCAGCCACCTTCAGAGCCTAAGGGAGCCCCAGTCGCCTTGGGGCAGTACCCTTGGGGGTGCCTGCACCCAAGTCCTCAGGTACATCCTGTAGATAACTTTGTTCTTTTTCATAAAGGCAGTTGGCCAAATGTGAGCCCAAGGATGATTCTGTTTTCATATCTGTATAGTGTCTTTCAAAGGCCTAAGTTCACAGCTCAGTTAAAATTCCTTTCTCACCACAGCTCCTGACTTCGGTTTGGAAAACATGACCAGTGCCACTCTACAGAAATAGGACATTGATGAGGGCTGTGACAGAAAGAAGGGTAGATGGTTTGTGTAGGGATTCGACTGGATAAAATAGGCAAACCAGGAGCACAGTGTAAATTCCAGGCGGGCAGGAGGATCCTTGCCTATATCCTAGGCAGGGTGGGGAAAGAGGGGTGCTCTGCAGAAGCTCCCAAGCTTGTGGTGGCTCTACTAAGGCAGTTCCCACATCTGAGAGTGGGGTCTTGTGTTCACGAGAGACCTAGGCAGAGACCACCAGATGTGGTTTCTGGCCTTAGGAGCCTCCTCTCCCTGAGTTCAGGGCTCATGCAGGGACCTCGTGATAGTAAGTCTGCATGCCAGCTTCTGTGCATCTCCCGTTTCACGCAGAGCTTCCATGTTTCCTGTTTTATTTAACCTTTATATTGACCTCTAAAGATAAGTAGGTCAGGAAAGATGAGGACTTTAAGACCCAGAAAAGTTAGGCAACTTCCCTCTGGCCACACAACTCAAAACCCGCAGAGCCTGGATTCTGTCTCTTGTGTTGTCAATGGAGCCGTATGTGCTTAGACTTCATGGTAAGATAGCACTTTCAGCCTTCCCCTGCTCAGAGGACGGCTGCACAGCTGGTGTGATGGCTGGTAGGCCCAGTGCTGTGCTTCTACTTCGTTTTCCCCGGTGTTTCATCAAGTGTCACCTTCCAAGAGGATGTGGGAGATGGAGTGTCTTCCAGCAGTGGAGGTGGTGTCTCACTGTGGCCTGCCGTGGTTTTTCCCACCGTATCAGCTCACCCACACCCAGTCGCACCCTCTTGCAGCAGCCGTGGGTGGTTTACTCTCAGTGTCTGAGCTGCTCTGGGCACTCACCCTCTTCATTACCATTTGGGGATGAGGCAATTGAAAGCATCTGGAAATCTGGGTTTTACAGACGTTTCACGGAGGCCCCAGCCAGGCTCCATCTGCTTTCCTTGGCAGGTCAGCACCCCACCCGCCTGCCTTCCTGGTTGCTTGCTGTCCCTACACTCAGCTGGTGGGCCCTTCCAGCTGCACTTTCGTGGGAAGGCACACTTCTTTCTAAGAAAACACAGACCCTCTGTGGAGATGGTGGTGGAAGTGGGAGGCTGGAGTGAGAGCACTGCATCCTGGTGTGACCTCCAGGAAGGAAGGGCTTACTCTTGTTTCTTGTTTTCAATGGTGCTTCTTTCTGGGAGAGAACAGGGGAGGGTTTGAGCCAGCACCTGAGGCCAATTAGCCAGAATGGCCAGTGCCTCTGCAGTGAGCTAGCTGAGGAGGAAGCTCACTTCAAATGTTCATTCTCTGGGCCTACTGGAGCTTCAGCCCACACAAGTCTCTCTCTCCCCCACCACAAGGGCTGAATATGGGGGTCACTTTCTTGACTTGGCCGCACAGCCTCAGGCCCCAGGGAAAATCCCAAATGGCCATGGCTGCCCTGGGGGTATCTGGATACAGAGTCAGGCCGTGACAGGAAGCAAATGTAGATCTGTCCTTGGTCTGTTCCTGCTTGTACATTAGTCCCTTGACATCATTTATTGGCCTTGGTCTCTTTAATTCCTAAGTGGATTATAATTTTTCTCTTGTTATTATTTGACAGCAGTCATTTTTCAAGATTTTACTACATTCTTCAAATACTTGGAATTTTTGGACAAGTTTAGGAAAAGACCGCCATCTTCAGGTCAGTCAGGGTAGTGCAGTGCCGGGTGTGTCGGAGAGAGCTGCAGAAAAGGGCTTTTCCTTCTTTTTTCATAAAAAAGGAATTGGGATCTCTAAAATCGTCAGGAATCTCTACAATAGATTGTGTTAGAATCCTTTAGGAAAATAAGAAAGAAAATAAAACCTTGGCTACTTCTGTTTTATCTTCATGGTGGTCAACCTCCCTTACTGCCCAAGCCCCACTTGCAAAGTCAGAGTTTCAGAGGTTGATGTTTCAGAGAGTGGACAATGACTGCCTGAAGGACATTCTGGAGCCAGGTCACTCAGGGCCCTGAGTGCACATCACCATGTCCTTGGCCCTCTCCATTCCAGTAGTTACTAGAACTATTAGAATAAAAGAGATCACCCTATGGCATCTGGCATTTTCCTCTGTGGATTTCTGCTTTAAGTTTCGGTATTTCCATTTCGTTGTTGTTAGAGGAACAGTCTTAATTTCACATTATCTTGTCCAAAGCATAGAATCAAGATTATTTAGGGAAATGATCATTGATCATAGTAATAATAATCATCATCATCATAATAATAACTTAAGGGCTAGACATATTATCTATTTTCTATGCAATATCTCATTTAATCCTTGTAACACCCAGGAGGTGTAGGTTCTGTTGTGCTGCCTCCATGAGGGGTGTGGAAACTGCACAAGAGTGGCCAGAGTGGCCTGTCCCAGATGACTAAGCTAGGACAAAGCACCAGGGCCAGGATTCAGACCCAGACCCTGTCTGACTCCAGAGTCCCTGTGTGCCTCCCTCTGCAGCCTCCTAAGCCGCTAGGACAGAAGGACAGCCAATGACAGGGAGAAAGTGACTTCTTAGAATAACTTTGGGACAGGAAGAAAGTCACTTGTTCACCCCCCAGGGTAGCTAAATAACCCTTCGCAAGTAATGTTTTTGAGGGTTTTTTTAAGATTACATTCACCTTTATTATCCTTTGTAACTGCTCTGAAAAATAACTGAGGGATTATAACAATAAAAGGAGAAAGCGAACGTATCCCCAAATCAGAACAGACGTCTGTGTTATGTGCTGTCAGGAGCTGTGAGCTGCGGGATAGTGTTGAGCTAGCTGGGATTCTACTGGTGCAGCATGTCTTTTTGGTGAGCCCTGCAGACAGATAAGGATCCCAGCTTCTGAAGCTCAGTTGTCCTGAGTATTGGAGCAAAAGGAAGGCTCTGTGATATGACTGAAGTTCCTTTTGAGCTCAGGGAATTTGGTCCAACTAGAATAATAAACATCGTGAAGCACACTCTTAATATTTTGGTTTCCCTTTATGGTTCTTTTCCTCCCTCAAAAAACTCCATGATGTTTGAATATAGTTTTTGATCAGCTGTTTATTTAATTTAATAAAAACATTTGCTTCATTTATAAGCCAAACTGAGCCATGTGGGGAGTCCCATGTCTCCCTGCCTCCTAGTCCCACTTCTTAGAGACAGCTGCTTACAGCCCTCTCACCCATTTCTTCATGTGTTACTTGCTTATTCCTAAATAACAGGCTTTTCCCCTTTCTGTCCATCACTTTTAGACATTATTGATTGACTTCTTTCTTTTACTATGGAAGATCAGGACTTAGCTCTCTAAATTTAGCTCATATCCCCCCCCCCCCGCCACTTCCTGCCAGCCTCCCCTCCCTCCCACTGCCCAGGTGTTTATATCATATTTGGTTCAGCTAACATTCACTGTTGATATTGCAGACCTGCAAACTTCTCATATGGCGTGATTAATGCAGCTTATGTTAGAAAGAGTTACTTGATTGTAAGACATTGGCTTTTTCTAGGCTCTCTCATAGCATCTTTTTTTCCTTGTTTACTTTTTATATACCTGCACAAACGCCTCAGGCTTGCTAACAGAACTTTCCTACTCTTCTGCAGATGGACACATCAGTCAGGGAACCCTCAGGTCCTCTGCCCTCTGGGTGACACCCCTCCAGGAGCCCTTCTGTTCCTCATCTTCTCTGATCGGCTGCTGTCCAGGTCAGGGGCCCAATTCTCTTCCAGGCCAGGACCTCATCCCCCTCTTTTTTGATGTATGTCCTCATTTGTAAGAACGTACCCCCTATTAGCTACCTGAGATGAGGTTGCAGGGAAGCTCAATTTTCTGGAACCTTACAACTGAGTGTGTTCTGCTCTCACCTGTGAGAGATAACTGGGTTTTCACCTTAGATTTGTGAACTTGATTCACATTTTTAAGTTGAATTCCATATATATTCTCCTTGCTAATGAATAGCACTGGGTGAATGTTAATTGTTGAAGAACAAGGTCATCCATATAAAATGAGCAGACAAATGATGATTGAAGTCATGGGATGTACAGAAAACATGGTAATGACTGTCCTTAATTCCAGCCTTCTCTATAAGAATCTTCTAGACTTACGGCATCCTTGTGCTTAGCACAGTGGCTGTCAGATAATGGACACTAGGTGCACTGCCTTGTTCTACTGAAATCCGCAAAAGAAATATGCAGAATTTTATCTATGAGGCAAACACCCTTTCCTGAGCTTGTTGTTAGGTTGATAGCATATCTAGCATTTTGTAACCGAACAAACCAATGTTGATAGGGTTTCGATAGTGAGCTAATTCAGGCTTTGGTATACATGATTTATTAGTACTCACCCTGTTTCTTTTCTGTAGTCCCCAAATACTTGGAATTTTCAGTGATGGCTGTTTTGCAAGTACTTGTTTTCTACCCTATAGAAAAGAATGCCCTTTTTTGGTTTTGTGTTTTACCTGTAGTGTTGGGGAACCATCCCTGCTGGAAAGAAAAGAGGATTTATTTGGTAGGAGGAAAGGAAGTAATTATCCACCCTGGCCCTGTTCCCTTTTAAGGAGAACTGGCAGAATAGGAAGAAAACCAAATGGGTTTCAAGAGTTTTTATTTCATTAAAACTGGAACCCAAACATACTAGGTAGACTTCTGCTTTTCAGTTTTCTGGATTTGGGGCAGAGGGATTCCTGACCTCCCCAAGTTCAGTGAAGGGGAGAAGGAGGTGTGTTTGTCTTGACACTGTGGTCTCCAGGACACCTTCGCTGGCCCTTTGTATGCTTAGAAACAAAGTCACCTCTTGGCAGGAGTAGAGCCCTCAGATGCCAGCAGTCAGACTTCGGTTTCAGGTCACCAGCCTTGGAGAGGCAGTGGCCGATTTCCTTTGGCAAAGACAGCCTGCCCCTTCTCAGTTCATTTCAGCCACTTGGGCACGGAGGTAACTTCCTCAAAATAGAAACCTTTGAAGACTCTCTCTGATGCATCTGTGAATCATTATGTTTGTCCCAAATTCTAGTTTTTTAGAATGTTGAAAATGCTATTGAGCTTGCAAATCAACTTTAAGAAAAAGTTGATGGGCGTTAGAAGGGTCTCGGTATTTTCTTCTGGAAAACAGTGTGGTTACTGTTTGCAGCGAATGCATGGACTGTGGCGTGGACAGATTCAAGTTTTATTCTTAACTCTAGGACTATTTCTGGAAGTGTGACCTCAGGCAAGTCTGTTCATCTCTAAACTTCTATTTCCTCACCTATAAAATGATTGCAATAAAATCCACTTACAGCATTGCTTTGACACAGGGCCTACCTGAGGTCAGGTATGTGGGAAACGCACTGCATCCGTACTGAATGGGTACAGGTTCTTTTCCTACCTTGAAGCACAGGTGAGAGCCTGCACCCTGAGAAGTTTGTTTGGAGTGGGCCGTGATCAAGGATTTGAGCAGTCACACAACTTCACCACTTGTTCCCAGCTCTTGCTTTACTTGTGTTATATTTTCTTTGCTAGATAGGAGAGATAGCTAAGGCAGAATGTTCCTTTGCTTGTTAACCTCAAACAATAATAAGTCATAACAATAGTAATCTTAGCAACTATGATTTATCAAACTTTTCTTCAATGCTGGGCCCTCAACCAAAAACTTCTGTGCATTACTTCCTTCTTCAGCCATGTTCTGTTACCTATTCGATGTCCCTATTATCCATGAGAAAATTGAGAAGTCAGGTCAGGTCTGACTGCAGAGCTTTCATGCTTTGCACCCAACACCTTGCTTTTTGGCTGTATCTCCAAGGCCCCCATTGAAGTAAGATAAGTCTTACCCTCCCATTTCCTTCTGGATACATAGAAGCTTAGACTGTGGTCCCTAAGTTCCAAGGCTACAGTGTAGCCTTTTAATGTTAGGAGCATAAAGAGTTCATGTCACACCCCAACTCAGCCCTGACCCCTTAGCCACTGGTGAGTTGGAAGAGCCCAGAAAGGGGCACTCAGCTGACAGGTGCATTCAGTTCACAGGTGTCCCCACGGCTCTGCTTATGTTTCATACTTTCCGGTAAACTCCTTGCCTCCTGGTACAGAAACAGCACCTCCCAGAGCCTGATAGGACCGGGAGCTTACTGCAAGCAACAAGAGTTGATGGATGGACAGACAGATGGCCATTCATCTCTAAATAATGAACAGCTCCTTAGCCCTCGGAACCCATAATGCTGGGGAACTAGAAATAAGGCTCCTGCTCCTTGCTCACCTCTCGTTTGTGATTCTTTACGCCAGAGTCTGTGCTCCACGCTCCCTGTGCTCGCTCTTCTCCTTTTTACCTACCCACGGATGAGACTGGGAGCTCCTTAGCAGCAGTGCCTCATATATTTCTGTGGGTTTTTTTGGTTTTTGCTTTTGTTTATTATTTAAAAGACAATGTGATAACATTTGAGAAAATTTGCAAAAGGATCAGACCCTCCACCTCACGCCACCCCATGCTCTTACCTCCCTAACACAACGGTGACTCTTCCTTTGTTCTTTTTTAATTCTCTTCCAGCACAGACACACTTTGCTCTTGCAATGTAACTAGTTCCCTGGTCTTGGTCTTACCTGAAATCCATCAAGTAATTGGAACAGAGGCTGGGTCCGTGTCAGACAGAGCTTGATAGATTCGTCCTTTTCATTTCATCTGGTACTATGTAGGGATTTTGAAACCTGGTAAAGGTATCACAGGTCAGGAGCTGAGCCTCTCTCCCTAAAGAGGCTCGGGGCCTTGGCCACTCTCCCCAAATACACAACATTATGGACAACTACCTTCCGAGATGGGGTGTCAGGCCTCCTTCCCTTTGTGGCCAGAGATCCATGGTGCAGGTAGCAGGTCACGGATTTAAACCACAGATCCTCAAGATAGATTTGCAGGGGTTTGTGGCCACATGAATTTGGGAAATTTCAGGTTACACAAAGATAAAACATGGTTTTTTTGCTGCTGTATTAATATTTGCTGTGAATCGCAAAGAAAGGAGGTGGTTTAGAAAATAATAGTTGTATCTATTTAGTTGAACTCCTTGATATAGGCTCTCTAAGATTGCTTTGCTCTTGATGGGCCCTCTTCTCAAAACCCTCATCTGGTATATAACTACTGTGCGGTGCACCCCAAGTTATGTGGGTGAAGCTGGCGGGGTCCAAACCCTGTATGCTTTACCAGTGTACAGTGCTCCTGGTAGGCATCTTAGCCCAGAGCTTCCTTTATTGACGACTTCCCATTTCCTGTGAGTACTTGGAAGAACTCTAGTGGGAGAAATGCCAGTCTACACTGGAAAGGTAAATAGGGACTGCAGGATGAATAGGGACATGGGGTTTCTGTTACGAACCCTGTTGGGTTCTGACCCCCTGGGGCCCCTGCACCAGCTATCTTTGTGTCACTTTAGGGTGGATTACTGCCTGGGCAGCAGGAGAGGCAGGCATGGGAGTCTGCAGTAGAGGACAGGGATTTGCAGGCTGCATATTAGAGTTCACCCAAGGAATGTTAAAAATTACTGCTGTCCTGCATCATTCTCCAGGATTCCAATATAATTTAAATGGGGTCAGGCATTTTTAGAGACTCCTTGGTGATTCTGTCATAGCCTGGGTGAGAACCATTGGTTTGGACACACTCTTCTGAGCCAGCTACCATGTTATACCAAGGCAAGAACATGAAAAAGTTTCCTTTATAAATTAAATGACTTAACAGGGTTTGGGGTATTTTCTTTGTGAATGAGAGACCTGTGTTCCTTTATTTTTTGTATCAGCCCCTTGTAACCTTGTACAGGCAAACCTCATTTTATTGTGTTTGGCAGAAATTGCAATTTTACAAATGGAAGGTTTGTAAATCTATCAGTGTCATTTTTCCAACAACTCAGATGATGATTAGCATTTTTTAGCAATGAAATTTTTTAATTAAAATATGTGTTTTGTTTAGACATAATGCTATTGCACACTTAGTAGACTGCAGGATAGTATAAATGTAATGTTTATATATACTAGAAAACAAGAAAATTGTGTGACACACTTAATTGCAGTATTTACTTTATTGTAGTAGTCTTGGAACCAGATCTGCACTGTCTAAGATGTGCCTGTCCCTGGACACCTCTCCATGGTCTTTACCCTAACTTTGTACTGACAGCCACATGCTGACCAGCCCTGATGCAGAAATTTTAGATGGGTTGCTTAGGGGACTGGTGAGAGAAAAACTCAGCATTCTTAGTCCTGCTGGAAGAAGTCGGTGGAAGGCAAGTGCCTCCTGGGTGGTGATGATGTTAACTCACCACACACAAACTTCTGATTGGGCTGGTTCCGCTGTACATGATGAGCTCCAAAGGGTCTCATGTTCGGTGGAATAAGGTGAAACTGACTGAGACAATTGTTCCTTGCTTTGAGTAATTTAAACAGTTGTTTACTTCTGTGTCCACAAAAAGTCTTTTTTAAACACGTCGGAAAATACATGCCCTTGTTAATAAAACATATGATTGTTTTAACCCTAAACTATGCCCGTTTTTTCCTGAAGATCTTCAGTTTTTCAAAGGCACAGACCCTGGATTGGAAGGCTCGTTTCTGGAGTTTCGTGACCACTGCCCCTTGTCCAGTTCAGGATGGCCGATTCCCAGATTGATCAAAGGGTTTGTAATGGGACTGTTTCTGTTGGTTTCTTACAGTACAACAAACACCTCTTCGTGCACATTGGGCATGCCAACCATTCTTACAGTGACCCATTGCTCGAGTCAGTGGACATTCGTCAGATTTATGACAAATTTCCTGAAAAGAAAGGTGGCTTAAAGGAACTGTTTGGAAAGGGCCCTCAAAATGCCTTCTTCCTCGTAAAATTCTGGGTGAGTAAGACATTGCTGTGATCTTGGTGGTTTTTGTTGAACGGTTGCGTCCTGTCCGTGAGCACACAGCAGCATGGCTGGCCGAGCCCTCAGCCAGGCTGCCCCCTCATGTGCACCCGCCGGATCGCCAGGGGATCACAGACTCAGCTGTGGGCTGTCCCCACGCTGGGCTGCAGCACCACCACGTGTGTGCCCAGGCAGTGTTCGAGGTCCCTGCCAAAGAGCAAGAGGGACAGACGGGGGCAGCTGCTTTGAGCTTCCTGGCTCACTCATGCGGTGACAAGAGGCTTCACAGATGCTCGCTGCACAATGGGAAACATGCAGCACTCATCCCACTTTGTTTCTTCTCACCCCATTGAGCACAGTGACCTAGGAATTCCTCTGACACATAGAATCAGATAGGCGGCAAAGATTGGGCTGGAATGAGATGAAGTGACCTCTTCAAATTTTATAAGTGACGGAGAGAATACAAAATGCCTTTGCTCTCCGTTTGCCACATTTGTGCTCTAAAACAAGGGAACATTCCCCCAGCTGCTAGGGCTTGCTGATTCCCCAAAGCCTCCAAGGGGAGCTTTGCTACTCCTTCTCCACCAGTTGGGCTGGGGCCAAAGGACTACTGAGGGGTCAGGCTTTAAAGTGGTCTTACAAATAATGTGTGTGCTGGGTGGTAGTGGAGAGCAGGAGACAAGATGAGCTGCTAACACTGCGGATTTATAATTTCTCCTCCTATCCAAGAATTTAAAAGAAACCATTGCTTCAGATGTTTGCGTTCCTTAGCAAGGCATCAGAGACCCTAAATGAAGCAGGTTTCCAGGTGTTCTTCCTCTCTACCTGTGCCCAACTTTTGTGTGTGTCTAGATCTGCTTTTTTCCCTTCTCCTCCTCTCCCAGTGGATCAGCTTTACCTTCTTTTGAGATGGTGGTGCCTTATTACAGTCCCTTCCTCACTGTAATGGATCATTGATTTTCCTCTTACTCCCATCACATTTTGCAGTTAATCAGTTCCCGTGCTGTGTCATAATTATCTGGATATGTGTTCTTCTCCTCGTTGGACTCTAGCTGCCACCAGGGAACCTTATTCATAGAAGAGGCTCCATTTACTGAATACCCGCTGTGGGCTGGGAGCTGCACTAAAGCTTCACTTGCATTTCATCCAGTCCTCGTGGTGTTAAGTGGAATTTGCCTCAAATCCAGCTAAGAAAGCAGACACTGAGAGAGAGACAGGACAAGCCCCAGAGGTGGGGGGCCTGGGGCCTGATATCAGATCAGTTCGACTTTAGTGCCTCTGCTCTGTTTCCTAACGGTTACATGCCTTGTGGGTCTTAGCCTTTGGGGTATGTCAACCCTGCCCTCCATATTTCTAGTACTAAGCTAGTAAGTGCCTTCCTTAAAAAAGCCCAAAAATAGGGAAGCAAATGGATGAATAAAGGAAAAATTCATATTTCAAGTTCCTTGAGAGGAAATTTGCATGTGATTTTAGTTTCTTTCCATTTATCCTTTTTACATTTTTCATGCTTTCATTTTGAATATGGTTATGGAAGTAACCTCCTACTTAGATTAATGTCTGGGGGATTAGTAATACATGTGAATGGCCTGAAAAAGCCTTAACTCAGTGACTGCCACCTAGTGTTCTAAATGGTGACTGGGTATCACTTACTATGAATGGTAACACAAGGGTTTTGCAGGTATAGCTTTCAGGAAACGCTGCAGTGTTCCTCAATCCTCAGTACCCTTTCAGTGCGTTGACAGGGTCAAACTATTTTCACTCTGACTCGGAAACATCGTCTGCCTTTTGTGCTCTTCGTATCTGCTCACTGATGTTGAGTTCATAAGTAATGAGGCACAACTGCTGAACAGTTTAAAAATTAAAAGAAGAACCACTTACACCAAGAGCAGTCCTTGTGAATTTTATTGCATCTTGAACCTAAAGTACAGACTGAAAATAAATTCAGTGAGCCTGTCACATCAAAGAAAACAACTGACAATCTTTGTTACCCAAGTAAAATTTAAACTCTCAAATAAAAATAAGAATTTTGGAGAATTGTATCCACTTTGGTGAATATCACAGCTTCCCAGTACTTAAGACTGTTCAGACAAGATCTACAGTATCTTATTCACAAAAATGATTTTTTTTTGTTATTGTGCAAAATAGCCAATAGATTTTAATGTAGCAGAAAAATGAATAGTTCATTGATATAGTTTCAGATTCCATACAGTAGTTGACCTCTAAGAAACTACCACTTAATCTAGTTTGGGAAGTGTATCACAGAAAAGTGACCACACTTAGTTAAAGAGCCTAAAAAAAAATATTCTTTGCTTTTCCTGTTACATGTTTATTGAAGACTGGATTTTTTTCATGTACTTTAACCAATATATCATCATAGATTAAATGTTGAGACAGGTTTGAGAATCTAGGTATTTCCCATTAAGGCACACATTAAATATATTTGCAAAATGTAAAACAGCACTAATCTGCTCACTAATTTTTTTTTTGTTTTGAAAATATTGGTGTGTCTAACTTAAAAAAAAAGATGTATGTTAACAATAATGAGCTTGTTAATATTTATAAATGGGGTAATAGATATTTTCAATTCCAATACAGAACATTTAGATAACTAAGACCAGAGAAACAAAAGCACTTTGAGGTTTTTCATAAATTTTAAAAGTTGAAAGGGGTCCTGAGATCAAAAAGTTTGAGAGCTGCTATTGTTAAAGGATATAAAAAAGAAGCTATTCTACTCAGGCCAATTAATATTAATCAGAAATTATGGAATAGGATGAAAAGAAATCATTTTCAGTACTTTCAAATTAACAGTATTGATTTTTAGTAGTAAGGTTTCTTATGATTAGCATATTATTTGAATATAAAGTATAATGGAAAGTGCTTAGGAAGTTGTTTTTGTTTTCTATTCTAAAATTACCCTGTTTTATTCAGTGAGTGATTTTATAAACATTCTCAGCCATGGGCCCTTCAGTATTGAATCTCCAAATAATGAGGTCTAGATTGCAGATGTTTAGAGTGTGGTGACTGGTTTGAGATGTGCAAATTTAGAAATAATTACTCTGAGATCAGATAATAGTTTACTAAATTAAGACTCAGAATTAAAATTGAGTACTTCTATGAATATGATAGAAGACATCACTCCTTCAGTATAATTGTTAGGAATACTTAACCTTCATAAAGAAATTCAGTCATAATGATGTTAAAATAATGAAGAAAACAACTTGGATTAGGTTTACCATTTGCTGCAATTTGAAATCTCTTTGGCTTCCTCTAATGACTTGGTAAGAATGAATTACACATAGAATATCTGTCCTTGGATATCAGTGGGTGTTTCTTAAATAGGTTTAACACCCCCTTTGAAATAATTTTTAGCAATTTTTAAAGCAGGTTTCCTTAGCAGATTTTATGTTTGTGTGAATTCATTAAATTTCAATAGACTCCATATTCTGTCCCTTCCTTTCACCTTCTTTTTTCTTCTTTCTCAAATATGTCATTTTTCCATCCAATACCTACTTTTTATTTCATTCCTAAATGTACCAATGTAAAATAACTGTGTAATACTATTATTGGTGTTTAAATCAAGGAATGCATTAAATTGGGTACCCTGCTTTTTTTTTCCTAATCAGACACCCTTCTGTGTAGCCATATGTCATTGTCTGTCTAATTACCATTTTTAATAACTGCAGGATATCTTATTTACTCGGTATACCATAACTTAACCATTTTTATCTCATTAGATATTGGTAATATGGCTTTTAATATATTTGTATGTGTGTAGGTCTGTATGTGTTTGTGTATGTATATAAATAACGAAGCTGCTTTCAGAAATAGTCAAAAAAGGTTTCTTCTTCAGCCTTGTCCCTGGCATAATTCAGAACAAAACAACTTTTATTGCCACTTTATTTTTTGAATCCCTCTATATCTACAGTTATTTTTTCTTTCTACTCAAAGTCTAACCCTTCTTCATTCTGTATAGAAACAACCATTGGTAAGGTCAAATGTACATATTTCCTCAATTCTTTTTTTTTAAAGATTCATTTTTATTTATACATATAAGAACTGGGGTGTAGACCAGAGGTGTGGGGGTGAGAGGATTCACCAGAGACAGGGTAGGGAGCAGAACAGGTGAAGCCACTAAAATACACTGCTGAGGGGAGCAGCAGGCGAGGCAGTAGAGGTCTGCTGTGCCATGTGGGTCAGCTCCCTGGCTGGGGATTGAACTCAGGCCATCACAGTGACTGGTGATAGCTTGATAGTGCTGAGACTTTAATCCCTTTGCCACCAGGGAGTCTCAGTATTTCCTCAATTCTAAGACATACACTTGATCCCATCTCAGTGGTTCTAGCAGTGGGATGCCTCTTACTGTTGACATCACAAGACCCTTGCCCCCCCAACACAGAGACAAGTGAGCCATGATGTGGTCATTATTGCTGCTCTTGGTGGCCGCAGCACCTGTAGAGGGATCTCACTGTCTCCTTGTCGCCCTAGTTATTTGCATCAGTGCTACTGTACACATTAGCTTAAATTTGAATCCCTAACTAAAACATCTCTTAAAAATTATAATTTGATGCAGCAGGTAGAGTGTTATTATGATTGAGGAGGCTCATAGCACCAGATTTGTGTATGAGACCAGCAGTTGGCAAAAATAACCATATATTTTTTTTTTCCATATAAAACAATGACCAGGAACTGTGTGGGCCCTAAGAAGGGAAGATGTCCACCCATCAGTTTCATTTCAGCCCTAAAATTCATACAGATGGGTTGCCAGTGATAGGACAGACAAAGCAACTCATTTGAAATAAAATGTCAGCCATCTTGGAATTGATCATAGAATTCTTAAAGTTAGAAGAGGTGTTTGTGCGACAGTCTAGTGTCCTGAAAGACTGAAGCCCACATACAGCTTGCAGCTGACTTTCAGAAGCAGTTAATTTCCAGCCACTTGTAGTTTACTTAAGGAAGTAAACAAAATTTTGGATTTAACCAAATAGAAATGCAGTCAAAGCGATTGTTTTTGGAGGAGTCTCAGAATGTCAAGTTTGGAGCCACATGTCACTAACATATTACTTCCAAAGTTGCAGCCAAAAACTGTTCAGAAGAATCATTAGTATGGCAATTTTGATTGTACTAATAAAGAAGAAACTAATATGAAAATGAAATTATATAGCTATCCTGTTAAAAAACAATTTTTTTATATATATTTAATATCACATCTTTTTTCTTTCCAATACTTATTAAATGATTGGTATTTAAGAGACCAGGATATATGGTGTTACTCTATGATTGTTAATATTTTGCTTTTAGAAACTCGGAATTATGATCATGCAGTATCAATTAACATTAAGTTCGTGTTAGTTCAACTCATTTTCTTAATCTGTTTTTCTGGGGGAGAAAAAGTCTAGATTTACTATCCAGAGCAGATGCATAAAGATCTTACAAAACAGAAAGGAAAGCAAGTTATCTGGGAAAAGGACAGCCTTTAGAAGATGCTTTCATCTTGGTAAGAGTGAAATCACATTTGTGGGACAAAATGATAAGTCACTATAAATAAAACCACTGCGCGTCACTTAAGGAGAAGGAACAGGGTGCATGTGTGAGCTGGTCCAGTGGACCCCCTTGGAGTTTCAGCCTGTTTCTAATTGGGTCCTGCGTGATTTGGGTTAGAATTGTAGACTTGAGTCTATCATTTGGAACCAAATGTTCCTGTTGCTATTCATGGAAGAGGAAGTTAGCAAAATGGAATAATTTTCTCCCCACATGTTTTAAACTGCTCTCAGTAAGGAAAGAACCTTTTAGTTCAGTAAATTTTCCATTTTTCTCTACAGCTTTCTCCTCTCAAAATGTGTTAAGTTCTGAAATTAATGAGAGTGGTATTAAGTGATGGAATTGGGAGGAAGATGAGAAACGCGTCACCATATTTAGAGGTATTTGTGGGCCCTAACACATATGAAATAAACAGGGCCTGTTTTTCTTTAAAAAAAAAAAAGTCATCTCTGGATTATCAGACGCTCAAATTTCAGGTACAAGGGAATCAATAAACTTGCACATTCACCCATTTTGGTTTGATTTCACAAGAAAAATACCTTGTGAAAAATGCCTGTTGACATGTTGTGCTCTGCACTGACTGCTGTCTACTCTGCATCCTCCTTGTTCTCCCAGCCCTGTGTCATAGCCTTGCAGGCGTCTCTCCAGGAGCAGGGGACCCCACTGTAGCCTTCGCCCATCCATCAGTGCAGTGTGTGCAGCAGGTGTCTCAGCAGTTGTTTCATTTTTTAATTTGTGGACTGAAAAGTTCTTTTATTCCGTTCAGTGCATGTAGCGTAGTCACCATAGGTCAGGTGCTCTGTCGGCACTCAGCACTCTGTGAAGTCACAAGCAGACAGGTGGGCGTCTGGCAGCCCCTGAGTCATCTTCCTCATGAAATTTATCCAAGAGGACAGACACCTCAAGACAATCACCCAAAAGCTTTTCCCGGGCCTGGAGTTGTTAGATTCTTATGGAAATAGTGTATTTGCATTAGTAATAAATACACTTACTGAGTCATGATGCACATTCATTGAACTGTGCTTTGCTCCTAAGGAGCTGGGAAATAGATATGAGTAAGAGACTCCGACATGCAGATCTTCGGGTCTGGTGTGGGACTGTAGCCACACAGGCAGCTAAATGACAGCACCGTGTGAGAGGAGCTGTAATGGAAATAGACAAGCCCAGCGGTAGAGGAGGGCTTTTTGTCTGGGAGCACTCATACAGATGGGTTGCCAGTGATAGGACAGACAAAGCAACTCATTTGAAATAAAATGTCAGCCATCTTGGAATTGATCATAGAATTCTTAAAGTTAGAAGAGGGAGGCCTCACAAAGATAAGGCATCTGAAAAGAATCTTGAAAGAATTTGGTCCATGGAAGAGTAATGTAAAGGGAAATGAGAAGAGACAGGGAATTCTACTGGGTCATGACACAGGGCCCTTGTGGCAACTGGGCCTTACGGAACTGGGAGAACAGTGAGCCAGGAGGGTTGAAACATTGATCCTGGTTGATAATCACTATTTAAAAGACCCTTTCTGAATCCCCTAAGAACATAAGGTAAACTGGACAGCCTGGAAATGAGAAGCAGAGACTCATTCTGCTTTTCCCTCAATCCTTTAATTGTAGCCATATGGAAATATATATATTTCTTAACCTTGAACTCCTCAGGACATCTCGGCAGGATCTAAATTGGGAGTTTCCCTGACCTCATGGGAGAATCCATCTGACAGCTGTTCCTCTAATGCCTTCTGTCCTGGGTATTTGGCTTAATGGCTGCTAACAAAGCCTAGGTCAGGGGTCCATCCTTTCCTGCATGGGACTCTTAATGCTGCTTTCCCCCATAGCTGCAGGCTGATGGCTAAGGCATTGTCCCACCAAGGACTGCAGCAGACCCAAGGTCCAGGGGAAAGCAGACAGGGTACACCTGCACTGCCCAGCCTCTGCCCTGTGGATGGAGACACTATTAACTTCACTCTGAAGCCAACACCTCAACAAAAGCCTGTGAAGGAAAGAATTGAAGTGGCACAGACTGACTGCATATTTACAACCCAATTTTGCAAGGAATAAGTGGATTATCTGGACATAGTCATCAGCCCCTCAGGGATCTGGGCCTTAGTAATATGTGAAATCCCCTCTCACTGTGGAGGTGGAAAGGCAAGATACAGCCTACCCACCCACCCCTATTTTAATCTACTTGGTAAGTTGCAAAAGCAATATAAGCTTATTAAACAGTCCAAGTAGTTCAAAAGGATATAGAGGGGGGAAGTGAGATTCCCCCTTGACCACGTACCCTTCTGAACTTCTTATGTGCATCTGTAGACATTGTGCATACACGGTTTGTTCTGACCAAAACAGGATTATACTGCATGTATTACTTGGCAACTTCATTTTTTTCCCCACTTACACTATCTTGCACAAAAGACCTCTTCTTCCAATGAGAATTTGAGGGTAAGTCCCAATTTTTGTACTTTTTGGTAAAGGTGACTTACTAGTAGAGTCACAGGTGCAGCAAATAAAAACACAGCTCACCTAATTAGAGTTTTAGGTAAACAACCTTTTTTTTTTTAGTGTGTATAGGTCCCATGTGATATTTGAGATTTAGGGGCATCAAAAAGTATTTATCTAAGAATCACATTTAAATGGGTGTCCTGTATTTTATATAACAATCCCACATTTGTTAATTAATGATTGATTTGTTGTTCTTGTCACATGCAAAACTTTTATGCACAAAATCTCCAAACCAGAGCAAGGTCCCGTTTCCTGGTTTGGAACAGGTGGTCTCAGGGCTGCTGTTCACACACCTGATGAATGTGTGTGTAGGGCCAGCTCAGCCATTAGGGCCGGCTCAGCCGGGCGCCCAGTTCTCATTAACAGCCTCCACGGGAAGTAACTGGCCTGTGCAGCTGCTTTGTACTTGGGGCAAGACCTTAGCTCTTTAATCCCTGCTGCTGTGTGAAGGCACCAGTGGCAGTTACCTGAAGTCATGTGGGTGATATTAATTGAATTTTTTTTTTAATGAATGCTGGTATTTGTAGGAATTTGCAATGCAAACAGCCAGCCTTTCAAGCAGTGCATATTGTAATTAGAGCAAGTTTTTAAGATTCTTTGAAGTACTAAATGTTTATGAAATTCAAATAAGGGTACCAATCTGCACAATAAAGGGGCTCTTGGTGGTGTTTTCAAAAATCTATTTTGTAGATGTAAATATATGCCATAATCAGTGGGAAGTAACTTGAAGAGCCTCTGCTGAGTTTATTCTTACTATTCTTATTTAAAACAGCTGCTGTCCCCTGTGTGGGCAAGGGCACAGTGGCCCGTTGGGAGCACACTCAGTGACTTGCTTCTCTCTGGGCAGCTCCATCGCTCTCCCCAGTTGTACGCTGACTGACTGGCTGGGGAGTTGTCCATGGTCATCCCAGCTCCAGCAGCAAGGTCCTCAAGGTGCCAATGGGGGCTGGTTTCTAAGGTCTTGACCCGGGGACAGATGCTTGCAAATGTGTCAGGTAGAGGGTCTGGGCAGCCAGCGTCCTGGAGACCCCCTGCCAGTGCTGCCTCCTGGGGCACTTCTGCCTGAAGGCTCAGGCCGAGTGCAGAGCGATTATCCTCTGGCGTCTGCAGGAGCAGCTGTAGGCCCACGCAGTGCCCTGGCTGGCCGAGCCTCTCCATGTGGCAGGCCTGGACGGTCGCCCACAGCAGGGCCCAGCTCCCAGCGCTGCCTGCCAAGGAGCCAGATGCTGCCATTGGAAAAAATTGCTTCACAATTTGAAATCTTGGTCCTTTGATCATTACTCAGAGAGGATGAAGAGGAGAGGTTCAAAGTAGTGGTTTGAAAACGCCAGCGTCTCCTTACAGCCATCAGTGCCTATTACATTGTCTCATGTCGGGGACAATGCTCTTAATGTTTTCATTTTTGCAACCAAGTAATTCCCACCCAACCCCTCCAAGCCCTGAGGGTGGGAAGGGAGTGTCTGCTCCCTGATCCTTTCCTGACCCCATGTCCCTTCCCTCTCCCCTGCCCCTGGGGTTATCTGCTTCCTCTTTGTTCTGGCAGGTTTTTTCCCTCTGAAGACAGTGACAAAGTAATTGTCATCAGCCAAAGGCTGCTTCTGCACTTGGCAACTTCTTCACTCTCCCTTCCAGGTCCTTCCTTAGCTGGGGCCAGGCTTCTGGAGGCCTGAGGTCTTACAGAGCTGGGCCCCCAGCCCCAGTCCTCCCCTCAGAAGACTCAGCCCCTGCATCACTGGGCTCTAGGCCTCATTTTTCCTCGCCCCTGAAATGGGGAAGATGCTTCTTTGAAGAATTTGCATTTTCAAAGTATTTTTTTAATTCAAAACATGAAATCAAAGCTGAACACATTTGTGAGTAAATGGGCTCATCGAATGACAGATAATAAAGGAGAAATATTGACTTAATATTTGAGGTCCAAGAGTGAAGTAATAATATTAGAAAGGGAGATTTGGGGAAGAACTTGAGAAAGTTTGATATTTCCCTTTTTTGCTCCTTCGTTCTGTGATGCAGTCACCTTTCTCTGCCTCGCATTGCAACCTGCATCTACCTCAACCTTATATTGGTTTCTAGGACTTGCCCACAATTCTTAACACACACTTATTTCTTAATTAATAAAGGTCACTTATTAATGATTACCTTATTTCCAGGTAGAATTCTATAACATCTCTAATGGTGTGTTTTTGGAGAAGATAGTAATTTTGTGCCTGTTTGAGCAGGTGTTCTCAGGATGTAACACTTGTTAAAGACACAAATCAAAGGAGTCCTGGTTTTCCTGTGCAGCAGAAGCCTCTCTAGCATCTGTGCCACACATCTGATAAATGTAGATTTGGGCTCAGACCGGCTCCCTGGTGACCATCTTTATCCTGTTGACCGATTACGATGTGACTTGAGGCTCTTTTATCTCTGTCCTGGTCTATATTTTAAATCAACAAATTAATAGGGGTGGTTTGCAGTACATTTAATGACCATCATTGCCATAGCCCAGTACAGTTCACAGATGTATTTCCTACACATTCTCTCTTCCTGTCACCATGGTAGCCTTTAGAAGCAGGTCTTCTCTGTGGTTAAAATTAGGACAGTGGGTCTCGGAGGAGTGACTGCTTTCCAGGCTGTTGGTCAGGTGGCTATGATGATAGAATGACAGGTGAGTAGTCAGTTCACAAACAGCCTGCACCAGATGGACGAGGTTTAGGAAGAATCCATGTAGAACTTGCGTCCTAGGAAGCAGGTGGAACTTGCAGACCCTTAAGGGTAAGAAGTGAGCTAGGAGAAAAATGAAGGCGAATTGCAGAATTTTCTCACCAAAATATTCTGAGGTCTGTGTAATTCCATAAGACAAAACTTTAGGTGAAAATTATTAGGCAGTTAATTAAAACTGGTAAGTACAATCATGCCTGATCCTCGCCCATAATATTTGTGAGTGTGACATTATGCCGAAAGGGGAATAAGGGTTGCAAGTCAGCAGAGAATGGGTAATCCATTGTAAAAACAGAGTTGCTGAAGGTGGAAGAGAGAGACCAAAGATGAGTTCTAGGAGGTCACAGCTGTCAGCATGAGCTTTGAAAATGGGAGGGTGGTGGGGAGGCAGGGAGTAAGCATCAAGGAATGTGGGTGGCCTTGTATAATACTTCTTCCTGAGTATAAAACTGAGGAAAAGGTAAGAATGCCCTTCCTAGGGCCTCCAGAAAGGAACACAGTTCTATGCACATCTTGATCTAATCTTTGGTAAAGATGCATGTTGGATGGCTGATATACAGAAGTGTAAGATCATAAATGTGTGTTGTTTTGGTCCACTGTGTTAGTGGTAGTTTGTAAAACATCAATAGAAAACTAGTGCAGGAGGATAAAAGAACTAAACATTGGGTCTGTCTAGAAGCTAGGAGCTGTCTTGTTTATGTAGTGCTTTTCCTGTGTCTGGGGATAGTCAGAAGGCAGCACAGGTGAGAACACTATAGAGAGGATTTCCTCAGTGGGTGATGGGAGAAAGAATTGACTTCTGGACCCAGTTCATCTGTAGGGTCTCTGTTTCTAGGGCAAAATGGCCACCAGAGGTTTCTTGAAAGAGCCAGTTCCTTGGGCTTGTCCTCTGCAGCCCCGTTCACAAGTGTTTTTGTTTTTGTGTTCTTAGCACTTTAGAACCTGACCCATGACCAACTATTTTAGGCTGATTTGTCCCCAAAGGACAGATTATAGTTGGAATTTGGAATCTGTTGGGAAGATAAATGCTGTGTTTGAGCTGTTTCTTTGGTTTTTATGTTTATTTGCTTTTAGAAAAAGCCTTATGGTCAGACAGGAGCTGATTAGGCAGAAATAGTAGCTCCGACACTAGCACATTTTTTCTCATTTTCTTGCCTTCAGAACTATATGAAATAGGTTTGCCCTGAGTCTTCAGTTGGAAAAAATGAGTCAGTAAGGTGGAAATAAACTCAGTGAGAGTCCCACACTCGTTCAAGTTTGCCTTCTTTGTTGTTGATTTAATACTAGCATTCTTTCTTTGATATTACCCTTGCTTCATGGAACTTCAGTGACCACATTTCTTTCTAGGATAACCTCTAATATCATCAGCTGATAGTTGATTGTCTTTCACATCAATACCGCCTAGAAAATTCCCAGATAGCAACTGTGATACAGTTGCATAGCTGCATGATTAGTTTCCATGTTCAAGAGTAATTGCAAAGCAGTTATAATAGCAGATTGGTTATTTACTGTTAGTTAGGAAGCCTTTCAAAGTTTGACCGATTCAATTTACACCAACAGCATAGTTTTCCCAAACTGTTTTTAAAAAGCAAGATATTTAAAAAGCTCTCTGTCCCTTTCACCTAAATACCCGTTACTAAGATGCACATAGACATTAGGATCTAGCAGTTCCATTCCTCGGAATACCCAACAGAAATGCATAGATGTATTTTTCAAAAGCATATTCAAGAATGTTTATAGTAGCTCTTTCATGACAGGTCTAGTTTAGAAGCGTCACAGTTGTTTATCAGTAGAATGACTAGGTTGGTGTTTTTCGTTCACTGGAATTCTCTACAATAACAGGGATGAGTGAACTACACATAGCATATATGTCTCACAACATAAAATTGAGTAGATGAAACAAAGGGGTTAGCAATGTATGATTCCACAAGAAGTTAAAAAAAACAGTCAAAATGAATTTGTGGTATTTTAGGGGTCATGTAATCTTTGTGAGGTGCAAGGTAGTGGCTATTGGAAGGAAGCATGGTGGGAAGCATCTGTTCTGCCTCTGGGGCCTGGTTACACAGGTGTGTTCACTTTATGGAAATTGCTCAAGTTGAAACCTTGTGATTTGTGCTCTTTGCTGAATCAATGGATGGACTTCATTTTTGTATAAAAAAAGTTAACCTCCACAACATTAAAACTCATACTTTGTTGAGATGGTTTCTGAGGGCAGATCTTCATAATGTACATCCTTTAATACCTTTAATAGCTTCATTTTATAATTCCTGTCATTAAAAGGGCAAGTCATCCATTCCTAGTCAGGGCAGTGGTGAAACAAAGGTAAGGTGGTGGGAATGGCCTGGCCTGCCCAGTTGCCTATAATTAGGTAGTTCATTGTCTGTAGAGAATTTTAGATGACAGAGTCCACTTTTTTATTACCACCCTTTTTATTACCACAGTTCTAAACAAGGCTATTGATAAAATACTCCTCAAAAAAAAAAAATCCTTTGTTGGTCTAAATCCTAAATAATTGGTGAGCTTATTAGTATTGTTTTTATTTCGTATATGCATAAATATACTTCAAACTAGCACACTTACATTTCTTACCCAGTAGATTCATATCCCTTAGTGTCCATGTGGTCTTTTCTAGAGGAAGATCTTAGTCATTTGGAAGCTGCAATCTCTATGGTGCTTCTTCCTATGGTTCAACAATAAATTCAGAAAAGAGCAAGGACAGGACAGTAGTTACGAGGATGAGGGAACAGCCTGAGTCACATCAGTGCTGTTATGTTCTGTTATGACCGTTAGTGCTCTTGGGTTTAGAAGCTGACACAGTGAAACAATGCCGATTATCACTGAAAATTCTTCTGCCATGTAAAGGAAGCATCTTAAAAGCAAGCCACACTAGTTGTCCAATCTGCTAGGTGTGCTGCTGCTTTTGGATTAGCATTAATTCAGCATGGACAGAGAGATGGAAACATAAAAGCTGTGGAAATTCTCAGCAATTTTGCTAACATCAAAAATTGAATACCATTCTAGCTCAATTAACAGCTTAAAATTTATATATTGACTGATTATTACCTAAATTTGCTTCCACGGTTACTTTAGATTTTAAATGTCCAAGTTTACATTAAAGTCTTTTGCTTGTCCAAAATATTGCTATTGAAGTGAATAAAATAAAAAAACATTTAAAAAGTGAAAGAAAAGAAAATTTTCTGCCTAGGGAGTTGAGATGCAATTCTCAAGAAACCTCCTACCTGGTTAAGTCAAGAAGGTTGAGGTTGACAATTGAAAAAATCACGTAACTTCAATTGACCTCTCACCCATTGCTTATTCCCATGCTCTTCCCCACAGTCCTCTGCTTGCCTCAGAAACATCAAGCTGGTTTTGATTATTCACCAGTCTCTCAAAACAATATGAGCACATTAAAATTAGCAAGTTTTGATTGTGTGACAGTATTAGCTAGAAGTGTATTTATAGCCCTTTAATATTCTTTTTCAAGCTAGAATTTTTCTTTAAGTTGAAAGTAAATTTCTAAAATGCACCTTTCTTCCTCCATATAAATTGGTTATTGCATTGTTGGTGGGGCGCATCCTGAGTTTTCCTCATTAGGACATATATAACACCCCTAAAAAGTATGGTTTCCATAATAGCATTTTTTGAATACTGATATTCTGTGTCAGTATTTATATGAGTTATAAGAAGTATAGTTATATGTTTAAGTAGACATATATATTTTAAAGCAAGATTTAAAAGAATGTCACTGTCTGTGCAAAAATAGAGGGAATGTGTTGCTTAAAGATCTAGGCGCTAAATATTTCTAAAAGGAAACTTGAGAAATAGATAACACTGGTCACCTTGGGGAAAGTTAGCAAGTTCAGGGGTAGAAATACACCCGGAAATGCACCCTATTCACAGTTTGATTTTTCTTTTTGTACTTGCTACATGCATGTTTTTAGTTTTTGAAAAACTAAACTATGGACACAAACCCTATGAAGAACATCACTGGTCCCCACCACCACAGAACACCTGGGCTGCTTTTCAGAGCTGTGAGTCCAGAGTGGTGAGAACAAAGACAGCACAGTTATTAAAGACCCACTCTCAGTGTCAGGTGACAGCCGCCCCGGAGAGCTGGGGACTGACGTTAGCGTAAGCTCCTGTGCGCCTTGGATGTGTTGGCACCTTTCTCCCCTGGAGCCTGGAGTGCAGGTAAACCCCAGGACCTCTTCTTCAGCCTGAGTGACTCAGATACAGATCTCAGTTAGGGGGAGACAGTCAGCATTTTCTGTTATGCTGTTCCTTCATGGAGCCAAATGTCAAACCTTTGAATGTGAGAAAAATGCACACCTGGATATTTTTATTTATTTATAATTCTCCCCCCCCCCCATGTAATTGCCAAAAGAAAAATGTGAGGGAGCATTCCTGAATTTATGGGTGATATAAAACCGGACAAGTACAAGTAAAAGCAGATTGGAATCCAATAAAAGGAGCTGAATTTTGGTTGGTAGTGGCTATTAGAAGTACCCGGGATAAGTTAATTACTGTAGTTGAGCACTGAATTTAGCTTTGAATTTCTTGGCACATAAGAAAAAAGGGAGAATATAAAGTATATGGTTCTTTTTATTTGAAGCCAGAAATTATGAAGTTTTGCCTAAGGAAAAGGACATTTTCCTGATACTCAGTTCAAGAGAGAAATTTAAACACAGATACATATTAAACCTATATATAGAATGACTCAGGTCTTCATGGTGGTTAGTGCCTCTAAAGGTATTAAAATTAGCTAGTCAAAATGTACCAAACCTCACCAAATTCAGTTCTGTGTGTCATATCTACCTCTCATTAGCACTGTGGTAATGGCCGCCTACTGGATCTACATTCACTTTAAAAATATGTGTGTGTGTGTGTGTGTATACACACACACATATATATACACATATGTACACACACATATATATATTTCATCATTGTTCATTTTATACAATGTATGTGTGTTTACTTTCTCCTCTCAGGTATATTCCTCATAAAATTCCCACTACCAGTTCACTCATGCACCATCATCATAGTCCTTTTCACTCTTACTCTTGTCCAGAGTCTTCTCCAAAAGAGGTGCCTTTTGAGGATGCACACCTGATGAGACCCTATCATTGTCCCCATCCATAATTTCATAACCCCTATGTCCCTTTGACTTTATGATATAAAGTCAATCCTCATCTTCCCCAGTCTCTCCTACTGCCTGCCCTCTCTCTTGCTGTCTCTGTTCCAGCCTTGTTTTGTGCTTGTTTGTGGCAGTGCCCTTAGGGCTCCCCACTCTCCTCACAGCAGCTGCTGGGCCCTAAGGCAGCTCTCCTTTATTTGGTCTGAGCTTCACCATCCTCAGAAGCTTCCCTGACCCCAGAACCCTCTCCCCACCGTTGTTCATTCTCAATTATGAGTGCGCCTGTCTCAGGAGCGCTTGTCTCTATTACCCTGTCCCTACCAACGGGCAAGCCCCGCGACCTGATGGCAGGACTAGTTAAGCTCTCACTCACCCTTTGTTCCACCTCTACACACAGGGCCTAGTGTGCAATAGGGGGTCAGTAAGAGACCCAGGAAGGGAACCAAGGGTCATCGATGTAGACCCTGCACAGCCTCCCTCTCCAGTGGCCATATCTGATGCTGAGACATTTCTCCCTGATCACATCACTTCCTTTTTTTCAGAACTTTCAAGACACCCCCTTAAGGCTACAATCCATAAGCAATATGTAGCCCTCCTCCACTTGGACCCCTCATCCCAAACTCATTTCTCCCAGTCTCCTTAATCCTTGCATCGTAGCTAGAAGGAAGCTTTCTAAGCTTCTTCTGTTCACACTATTCTTCATCACTTCTCCATTCAAAATTTTAACTATCCCCACATATCTTGGTTGAAAGTAATGCCTCCCACAGTCTGAATTTGGAGTAGCTGTGATACGATATTTATCTTCTGTCAGATCTACAGCCTCAAGGTTGTAGTCAAGTCCTATTTATTGTCTAGGATGAGTAGGTATTCACAGTGTAGAAATGTGGTAAATGACTGGCAACGTGTGTTATTCAACATCTTTCTAAGTCAGTCTTTAATAGGAGCCATTTCTCCCTGTCGTTGCTATGATTTGTAGTGAGCAAGTGGCCAGTCAGCTACAAATTCTGCCCTCTTAAATATCTAAAAATCAGTGACTATGAATCAGATTCTTATACTGTCTACTGAAGGTAGACCTCATGTTTAAGACCTCATGGATCTTACAAGGATACAATATTCTTCTGACACTCTATAATAAAGTAAAATGAAATAGGCACATGTAGTATGTTATTTCAAGGGAAACCAGCCCAAATTGGCACTCTCTTCAAAAAATGACCAATGGCCCATATAATTTGCTGCCTCTCCAAGCCACCTGCCCTCACTCCTCATTCAGAATGGAGGCCACACCCTAGAGGTTCCTGCTTGTTGCCATGACTTCTGCCATGAATGAATAACCACACCTCCGTTTCCTCCCCAACAGGCGGATTTAAACTGCAATATTCAAGATGATGCCGGAGCTTTTTACGGTGTAACCAGTCAGTATGAGAGTTCTGAAAATATGACGGTCACCTGTTCCACCAAAGTTTGCTCCTTTGGGAAGCAAGTAGTAGAAAAAGTAGAGGTAAGTTGGCCTCTCTATACCAGAACCTTCTTCAAGGACAAAGCATCACCTTCCATTCAGCTTTTAGAGAGCAGACTTTTACTTTCTGAATTCTCCTTTCCCCCACCTCTCTTCCCTATTACTTCTAAAAGGCAAAATGACTCAAAAGCAACTGCCAGCCTCCCTGACTGTCTGAAGTTGACCTGCCCTCCCCTCCCCTTCACGATCAGCAGGGTCCATCCTGTATGAGGCTTTGGGCTGCCCTGGTTGGGAAGCTGGGTGTCATGGGCGCTGCTGTCCATCAGATGTTGTCCTTCCCACCCCGACTCCAGGGACTCCCAGGAGTTGTAGGTAACAACCAAGGTCATACAGCTGATTGGCGCCTGCCTTCTAATATCCTGAGCCCATGAGCTTGGCAATGTTGCTTTGGCCATGTCAATTCCCATCTTTGAGTTGTCTGAGATATCTATCAGTATATACTTGGATCAATTATCTCTTTATGACTTTTATGTTTTATGCTTCCCTCTCTTTCAAAAAAGTGTATCGTTTTCTCAGGTTGATTTGGGTGTCTAATGCTTGTAGTTGACAGTCCATTTGGAGTGGTATTTTTCAGTGTCTTCTACCCATCTGTGTTCAGTGAGCAGTTTTTATTCACAGTGGTGCTGGGCCTCAGAGGTCCTGGGGCCCAACATGACTGTCCAAAACTTTGTGCTCAGGTGTGTGAGAGAGAGAATGCAGTGTGCTAAGGGGGAAAGAAAGGAGGAAGGCTATGTTTTTTAAGGCCTTGGGCTCTATAGTGAGGCTTTGGGGTGCTGCTGCGCCTCACAGTTACCTGAGCACAGGATGAGCTTTGAGGAAATGATATTAAGGAGGGTTACACTGACCGAAGAGGACATCAGTGAATTGACCAGATGACCAGACCAGTGTAAGGAAGCTTAGGGTTCATGAGCTTTACTAAAATGATAGCACTTGGAATCCAGTAATTGGATTGAATTAAACTTAAAAACTGAATTCAACTTAAAACTGGATATTGCTTAAAGAGGAGAAAGAATCAAAGGTCACACATTTTATGTTCAGAAGGGGACAGTACTGCCACCAGGAGAGGTAAGAAAGTAAGTTGTTCAAGAGGAAAGAGGGGGTGACTATAGATGGGAGACAGATAAAGGCTGAAAATATCACCTGAGAATTTTATGCAGTAAGGTTAACTAAAATTGTGGGAATGGGGAGCTCTCTGCAGGGGGAATATAGCACAGAAATAAGGATTTAGTTTGGGAGTGGAAGCCAGACCTGGGGAGAGTGGAAAGGAGACACAAACAGAGGAGAAGAGTAAAAAAAATGGTGGTGGGAGGAAAGGAGTATGCTCAAGGCAACATCTATGAAGCCGTGAGAGGGGTGGGTGAGAAGGTGGCTATTTATTGAGACAGGGCTGGGAGACTGAGAACCAGGTGACCTCCCTCTCCTCTGAGAAAGAGGAAGCAAGGTTGGTTGTTGGTGGTTGGGAATGTGAAAGGGTAGTATTGGACCAGCTACAGAAATGTCAAGCTTATCTGTAGATGGACTTACTGCTTAGACAGATACACGTGAGAGAAGTTGAGCTGCCCAAGTTACTCAGTTTCCAAGATTTCAAATGATCCTTAATTGTGACCTCAGATAACAAACCCAAAGCTCTATACAAGTTTAGGGGACAGCAGAGGTTACTTCTGACTGGTGAAATCCTAGGAATTTTCATAAAGAAGGTGATATGAGTGTGGCAGGAGGAGTTTTATAATTAAGCCTTTAATTTTGTGTGTATGTCTATTTGATATGAAATGGGGGTCTGCTTATATATTCTTCCAAATAGATATGTAAAACCATTTATCAAATGATTCATCTTCTGATTGAGGGCTCTCTCCTCTTTAAGTTACCATAAATATTGGGGTCCTTTTTTCTCCACCCTCTGTGTATGTTATGTCGCAATACCATATTGATTTAATTACAGTGGACTAAGAATATGTTCTGACATCTACTGAAAAGTCACATTCACTGTTTTTCTTTTACATGTATTTTCTAGGCTAGCAACTAGCATTTATTCTTCCAAATAAGATCATTTTAAAAATGCAAAGAAAATAAAAACCTTGCTTGAGCAATCTTTTGTAATTATATTAGGTTCAGATATTATTTGGGGATAAATTGATATTTTACATCAGATTTCCAGTCAAGAAATTATTTGCATTTCTGTATCACTTATCTATTTTAATAAGATTTTATATTTTCATACATAGGTTTATCCCTTGTGAAAAATTCTAAACATGTAATTTGGTTATACCATTTTCCCTGTCTGGATTTTAATCACCAGAAAAGGAAAAGCTCTTGGTTTTTGCATATCAATGTTTGTATGGCCATCTTGACATTTTCTTTTAATTACTTCTAGTCAGTCATTTCCTAGACTCCTGGATTTTCTGTGTATATAATCTTTTTGCAGCAGCAAAAAGAAAAGCCTTTATTTTCTCTTCTTTTCCAGTATTTATGCCTTTTGAAAAAATTTTCTCATCTTTTTTTCATTTGCCAAAACCTCCAGCTAGTTGTAAAAAGAAATAAAAGGAATAGTGGTGGCGAATGTTCTTGTATAGTTACTGATGTGTAGAAATGGTTTTGGTATTTTGCCATTGAGGATTACATTTTTTATTGGTTTTTATAAAGGCTTTTTATATTTAAGTGCTTTCTTTCTATTCCTATTTTACTTAGAACTATTATTAGTAATACCTACAATATTTTTTCAAATGCCTTTCAGCAACTTGTACTGTATGATTTTTCTCCATTTTGTTGATATATCATGAGTTAATGCTCTCCCTGTGTGGGAACCACCACAGCATTCCTCAGGAAAGTTCTATTTTGGATACATTGATACATTCTGCTTGCTATTTTTACATAAATGTTTGCATCTGTTATGTGATGCTCTGTACTTTATAGTCTCTTATCAAATTTCATTATTGAATGTACATCAGATTCAGCAAAAAGAATTGGGAGACCTACCTTTTTTTGTGGCCTGGTTTTCTTGGAACATCATTTAAAATAACTGTTATTCATTAAGGTGTGAAACCATTTGGCCTTTGTACCATTTTCAGTGATAGATCTCTAAACTACTTTCTGGTCATCTCCATAGTGATCGAGCTATTGGAGGTTTTTTCCTTTTGATAATTTTTATTTTAATTTTTGGGGTTACAGTTTTGCTCTTCCAAATGTGCATATGTTCTTCTCACCCTCCTCAGTATTGGAGTTTTTTACTTTTTTGGTCAAGACTAGCAATTTATACTTTGTTGGGAAAGTATCCTATCTTGTAGGTTTTCATTGTTTCCCGCCCCCCTGGAACAGAGTTATGTAGAATAACCGCTTACAAATCTTCTAATCTCTACTCTAATTGTGGTTTTTGTCTCTTTTCTTTCTACTTATGCTTCTGAATGGGTTTATTTTGTCCCTTTAAAAAAATTCCTTTTTTTTGTTTTGTCTACATTTTTAATTTCTATTACACTGATTTAGCTTTTAGCTTCATTAATTTCCTATTCCTAGTTTTCTTTGATTTCTTTGTGGTTTTCGGGGTTTTTTTTTTTTTTTGGTGGTTTAAAATTTTAAGATGTGTATTTAATTCTGTAGTTTTTCCTTTTAACAATGAAGACATTGAAGTTCCTTCATTAAGCTTGCTCCAAGTATAGTTTCATTGGGGCCATAAGTTTGCTCTAAAGTATTTTTTTTTCCATTGCTTTTAGGTAATTTGTTGTTTCCTTTCTAAACCTTTGATGGAAGGTTATCTAGGAGTGTGTTTCTTATTTCTGAGTGCTTCAGTGGGATCACCAAACTGAATATATAACAGTATTTTCCTTTTTTATTTTTATTAAATACATAAATAACTGACAGGGCCCCACAATCAGCGGGCAATAGTTTTTCCATGTGGAGAAATGAGCTGCACTGCTTGTTGGTCTGTGAGGCCTTCACGATGAGGAGGATTTTCTTGGGACTCTTTGAAGAATTGGAATTTCCTGGGCTGTCCTCTCAGATCTCAAGTGGAGAATAACTTAAATCTTGGGTGGGGGAGGTGATATTTTTTCTGATCTTTGTTGCTTGAAGGAACGATACATCTCTTGTTTAAAGCTATCATCTTTCCAACTTTTTGTTTTTCAATTTCCAGAAAAATAATACATTCTGAATATGGCATTATGTTTGGGGCTACAGGGGGGTTTTTGTTTGTTTTTAATTTATTTATATATATATATATATATATTACATCATTATTCTTTTTTTTTTTTTACAATGTTTGCTTTCTTTTCTCAGGTGTAGTCCCCATAGAATTTCCACCACCAATTCAACTGTGCACCAATACCATAGTCCCTTGTCCTCTTCCCGCCCTCATTTTGGTTCCTCTCCCTTTCCCTCTCCCTCCCTGCAGAATGTCTTTGAATTATAGTTGTCTGTTTATTTTTGTTTTGTTGTGTTGTGTTTTTTATTGCTACTGTTTTTTTTCCCTTATTTGGTTCCCCTGTATAGGGTGGGTTTTAAGTATGTAAACTACATATAAATAGTACAACATGTAGCAGACAATTTATTTTGAAATGGTAAAATGCTTTTTCAGGCAGTGTTTCATGTGTTTCATGTATTTTGAAGTCAAAGTGTCAAAACGCTCAAATCCTTTTCCCCTCACAGACGGAGTATGCAAGGTTTGAGAATGGCCGATTTGTATACCGAATAAACCGTTCCCCGATGTGTGAATATATGATCAACTTCATCCACAAGCTCAAACACTTACCAGAGAAATATATGATGAACAGTGTTTTGGAAAACTTCACAATTTTATTGGTAACTGCTTTGTCTCTTTCCTGTTTGTGAGATTCAGCCTTGAGACTCCTAGGGACAAATAGGAATGCAGACCTCGGGGGACCGGGGCCCTGCCAAGGGGACTGAGCTGCCTGTTGGTTGGGCTCCAGGTAACCATTCAACAGTTGAATGCACCAGATGCATGGGGCAAACTTGGACTTGATTTGGGGTCAAATCTATAGAACACCCGGAGCAGAACTGGTATCCAGGGAGGTTTAAAAAGTTGTGGTCTGAGCTTCTCAACTCTGGCTGCACATTAGAAAGACCTGGAGAACTTTTCAACATCCTATTACCAAAACTGCACTTTATATCAATTAAGCCAGCATCTCTAAGGCTAGAACCCAGGGCTGTATATTTTTTAAAAGTTCCCTAGGTGATTGCAGTGCTAACCAAGTGTGAATCCTAGCAGCAAAATTGTATGAATCATAAATAAGTGAGGCAAGAGCCTGAGACCATTGGTTTATACGTAAAACATTTCACTCATTTCACAAAGGATTTGCAAGGACTTGTAAGAAGTAACGTATGTTAATAAAGCAAAATCTGAACTCTTAGTACCAGGAGAAGCATAAATTAGAATAGATTGGTATGTCCAGGAAGCGGGAGGGGAGAATACTTTTCATAGGCTTAAGATTATGATCAAAACTTACTGGGCAGCTAAAGAGAAAGGTCCATGAAGGGAAAACTTTTTCATCTCCCTGGACTATGCTGTGTGTGGGATTTTTCCCCCTAATATTTAACTTTAAAACAAATTTCTCTTAGGGACTTCATCTGGGAACTTGGGAAGGTTATTAAAAATAGTATTGTCCTCAAAATATACCTATAAAATAGTCAGTAATGGATTTCATAAGGCTCACTTAATAAATATATAACATTCCTTGGAAGGAAAAATGCCAAAGTAAAACTTCAAAGAAACAGTTTTGCTGAAGGGGAAGCAAGACTATATCGTGATCAAAACACTCAGACATCTGAAGCCCTGCCTTGCTACTGGGATTGAGAGCCAGTATACTTCCAGCAGGAGTTCTTCACCTGGAGCTTTCAGCTGCAGTGGGAAAGTGGTTTTCAATCATTGATGTGCTGGGTTAAAAAAGAAAAAGAAAAAAGATGATCTCCCCCCCGCCCCGATTTTGTCGTTTATGCCCATTTCCATTGTGTTAATGTGCCCGCTGCGGAGCCAGTTGGCCTTCATGAGCCAGTTGGAGTAGTTTCCACACCACTATTTAAAAAAGAAAAGAAAAAGAAAAAGAACAAATGAAAATTAAAACATTCAAAACCTTTGACATACCTGATTCATCCAGAAAACTTGTAAAAATTCAGAGACCTGGGCCCCAGGATTGCTGGCGGTAGGCCCAGCATCGTGGGTTTTGTCTGTGTGTTTTTACGGCTCCCAAGTAGTTGGAGTGCTCACCTGCCTTGAGACCCACTGCTCACTCCCCACTGGCAAGTTGGTAGGGAGTATTAGGGCTCACGGTCATGTGCATTGGCAAACACAGTTTTGCATATGATTCTCATTTATTCTAGGGAGAGAATCTCAAATGTGAATTTTCAAATGTGTCCCTGTCCTTCGAAAAATTAGAAACTAGCAGGGGAAATTCAGAAACGTCCAGGGGAACATGTGGAAAACTTGTTCTTTAAAAACTATGCATTAGGGTTCTTTTCTCTAGTGATCTTTGGCGAAAACTGAGCAGTTCAGGACCTGGGTAAGTGAGGTACTTGGCCTCAAGGTGTTCTCTGTCACTTTGTAAGAGCAGAGGGAGACATCCCGTGTGGCATCCTGAGGTGGACATTAAATAGCTTCAGAAATTAACCAGTACTTAGAGCGAAATGGCCACTCTACCCTGCTAGGCTCTCTTGGAGGGAGTCTTAGCCATTTCTTAACAATCAGTTTTGAGTCCATTCAGCCTGTTAAGGAATATGTCATCCCCTAAAACCATGCTTCACAGGACTCAGCCAAGGAAAACATGGCCTGGACAAATTTTATAGCATCTGTATTACCCACAAAACCCATTACTGTATCAGTAATGCTCAGCATAGCTATCTGGAGAATCACCAGATTAAATTAATTCCAAAATGCACCATTAAACCAGTAAACCCCTTAGTTTTGTAGAGTTCGTAATTCTTACTAAACATCTGCTGTAAGTGATATTTTAGCTGTAGAAAAACTAACATTAAGCCAGCACTCCTGGATTACGAGAACAAAATCATCTCATTGATTAACAGGAGAAAATAGTACTTTTCAGCTCTCTTGGGAGTTGGATGTAGGGACATAGCCAGGATAGCAGCTGCTGGACACGGTTGCAGGTGTTTTCCTAGGTGCTTTGAATGCAAAGTCTGAGTCAACAAGACCAAGCTAGAGATGGTTTTCATCGGGGTGACTCAGGAATTGAGGCGATCCTGTAGCCTAGGATCTTAGTGGCAGCAACTGAACCATGAGTCAGGTATCTTGTCATCTTTTGAGAATGTACTCTCACACAGAAACACTTTTCTCCCTCCGAATGTCCATCATGAAGCCTGACCAAGGTATATTATTTTTAATGAAAAATTTGCCCAAAGGTAAGATAGAGTAGAGGCTCCTGGCACAGTGCTCATAAGCCTTTTGAAAATATATTATGAAATTCTCACTGCAGAATGATGAGTTCATCTCTACTCCCATTTTATGAATAAGGAATGTTAGACCTTCTTGAGTTCACAGAACCACTTATTGATGCAAAATTAAGATTTGAATTGGTAGGAAAAAAAACACTTAGCAGGATAGTTTGTGGCCTAGAATCAGAAGACTTGGGTTGAAGATCCAGCTCTGCTTTATGACCTTGGCCAACTTATTTCATCTCCAGACCTCAGTTTTCCTCTCCCAGTTACAAACAAAATATCTGAACTGTCCACTTCAATGGTTATTGAGAATATTTTAGTTTACCCAGCTAAACTACAGAGAGATTTTATTAGCTGCTGAATACAATAGAAATAAAACACCGTGCTTGTCCCTTAGTAAATCTTGGCCTGATAGGGGGAAGGCAGGTAAAGAAATCATTTCAAAACAAAGTAATAATGGCTGTAGTATGTTTAAAAAGACACCCTGGAAGTTCAGTGTCATTGAACTACCTAGACACATCCCTGAGGTTGGGGAGAGGTGGAGAATCCTCAGGGTTGTTAAGAGATGATGTTTAAGTTGCCATAATGGATAAGCAGACATTTCTCAGATTTACCAATAAAGGCACACTCCAGGGGTGCATTCGTTCATGTCAGTGCTGAGATGTAGTGGACTAGGCGGGCAGGGCAGCTATCTGGAGCTTGGCAAGGGAGGCAGATTCATCAGGTAAACTGAGCTATGGCTGGCAACTGGCAGAGCTGGATAGGTACCTGATGCCCACAGTGCAGATAATAGAAGAACTTGACCTAGTTTAGGAGGTCAGGAAAGGCTTTCCCAAGGAAGAAACAATGGAGTGGTAGCTGCCAGCTGAATAGGCAGAGAGAGTCGGAAAGAATTCTCTGGCAGGCGGGACACGGCAAGTTGGAGCATCCAGAATGGGGCCTTGTGGCTGGCGTGGGAGAGGGAGGAGAGCCAGCAGCCCCCGAGCTGGCCAGATAGGGCAGGGTCTCCTTAGCCTTGTGAGATGAGAACGGGTTTTCTCTTCATCCTGAAGCGGCTGTTCAGGGTTTCTGAGCAAGAGTCTACTGTGAAAGATAAATATATATGTGTGTTTGTGTATATATATTCATTCTTTATATTCTTACAAGGTTTCATGACTGCTGTGTGTGCAGAAGGGAGTGGAACCAAGTAAAGGATATGGGATGTCCACGGGCGGTTTGCTGGCACCTTGGACTATGACAGGGGTGGATTTGAGCTATTCAGGAGGCCAGAGCAGCAGGGCATGACATTTGTTTGGTTGTGGGGGTGAGTGAGAGATTTCAAGGAGGAGAGACCTGATTACTTGGAGTATTTGGTTTGTGAGGGGGAGGTTGGAGATCTGACTAGAAACACAGGTGGTTGTAGTAATAGAAAAAAGGTCTGTGATATCCTCAGGGGGGCAGGAGGGATGCAACTGTGTTAATTCATTTGCCCAGAGAACTATGGTATAGTGGTTAAGTAAAGGGTCTTTGGAATCAGAAGATCTGTGTTTCTTTTTTTTTTTTTTTAAGATTTATTTATTTATACATACAAGTTGGGGTACAGGCCAGAGGCGTGGGGTGGCGAAAGGGTTCACCAGAGACAGAGCGGGGAGCAGAACAGGCAGATCAGAAATACACTGCTGAGGGGAGCAGCGGGCGAGGCAGGAGAGGTCTGCCGCGCCATGTGGGATTCTCCCCGGCTGGGCATCGAACTCATATCGAGTGACCTGCCAACAGCTCCACAGCGCAGCGCTCAACCACTGCGCCCAGATCTGGGTTTCTTAGTTGACAATTGTATGACCCCCCTAAGTGAACCCCCTGCCACCTTCTCTGTCAAAGAAGCAGACAATATGTGTAAAGTGTTTCATATTGAGCATTCATATATCATCAATATATGTTGACATTTAGGATGTGAATATTTGTGTCTGTGTGCCAAGCATTAGTCTGGTCCCTGGGAACATGGTGCCTACTCTTGAGGCACTTAGAGTTCACTGAATAAGACAAGTATTTAAAGGAAAATCATATAAATGCACATGTGCTTACAGATGGGAAAAATCACAAGTCCTCTGAGAGAGTATTCCTTTGACAGGCACTATAAAATGCGCATGCTGTAAGGACACAGGAAACTAGATAAGTAAAGCTGCCGATACATGGCGAAAAGGAGACTTAGACAAACTGGACTAGTTTCTCAAATGCAAATGTTTCAAAATACTGAGCTGGCCTAACATACAAGCAGCAGAGCCATCAAAGTGTCTAGTCAGGGAGTCAGCTTAGATGGCAGGGCCTGGGGAAAGGGGTGGCAGTGACCTGGGTCAGAGAGCTGGACATGCGAATGAAGCTGACCCCTGGGTGTGAGAAGGGAAGTCCAGAATCCCAGCCACTCAACCTGAGCAGGGAGGCAGACAAGTGTGGCAGATCTCAGATCCTTTCATTTGAGACCTGATCTGTACGGGTTCTCTTACCTTTAGTACCTTTAGTAATTAAGTATAGATAGGCTTCAGGTTGAAGCTGTAGTAGCCAAGGTTCGTGCCAGAGACAGTAGCACGAAGCTGGACAGTCTCTAGTCATCCAGTTGCTGGTCTATTCCTTGCCAATGAAATCGTAATCATCTTAGCACAGACAGAATATGTTTCCTCCCAAGTGGTGTTTAATTATGTATCTATGTATTGTGTGTGGATGTGTGTATATACATGTATATGCTTTTTTGTTTTAACAGGTGGTTACAAACAGGGATACACAAGAAACACTTCTCTGCATGGCCTGTGTATTTGAAGTTTCAAATAGTGAACATGGAGCACAACATCACATTTACAGGCTTGTAAAGGACTGAACATGGTTATTTATATATATAGATATCTGTATATACACACACATATGTGCGCACACACACACACACTCTCCATTATCCAAGGACTGACTGTCAACCTCACCACACAGGGGTGGTGCCCTGGCCCTGAGGTCACCCCGACTTTTCTAAATCCTGTTTGAGTGAAGTCATTTTTTCATGTGTTCATACTATCGTTGTAGCTGTGAAGTTCCGGTACAGTTGTAAAAAGAGAAATCGAGTTATTTCTGTGTTCTTCAGACCTGCAGCCCACAATTCCTCGGGAAGGGTGAACCTTGAGAACCCGAGTCTCTGCCGAGACCTGTTTTTATTTGTGGTAGAAAATACTGAGACAGAGCATTTGCCATGGGACATTGACAGCCTTTATACAAATGTATTTAGTTCTTTTTTTTTTTCCAACGTAAAAATCTTGTTTTAAGATACAAGTAAAATTAATCTTTAAATATAAATGTAAATTAGTACACAAACTAAGAATCTTTAGACTTACCTTTGTAACTAATTAGGGTGGAAGTTATGAAAGAATGTAATTCACTAAATTATTTTTTAAATGAAACTTTTCTTTCTTTTTGAAACCAAATGTTAAAATATAGCCTTAATTGCTTGGTAGAAATAGCCTAATGAGACAAATTTGTACTTTTTTTCTCAAGGTTAAACTAATCTCCTAATCCATTAAGCTCTGAACAGGTATTACAAAGGAAGAAAACTTCACCCCTTATCCTTAACATATATAGTATATTTAAAAATATAAAATTGTATTGTACTAATGTGATGATTGATTATTTAATGAAAAAGAAAAGATGGCTCTTTTTTTGCAATAAGTAGATAAATACTGAAAAATCTAAACTCACAATGTTTATAGTATTGTGTGTGCAGTTATATTTTATATGGACAACCAAATTTTTTATTAAGATGCATAAATATTTGAACCACTGAAATGTAATAACAAAAATTTTAAATTGGCATGAATACTGCACTGTGAGCTGCAAAGTATAGAAAATCCTGTGGCTGGGCAAAAACTTCATCAACCAAACCAATAAAAGGCTCATCAGTTTTAGCATCTGCTCCCCAGAAGATTGTAAGTACCCTCACCAGCCTGTGGATAAATTCTTCATTTCTGGTGATCCTATATGCCTATTACCCTGCTATAGCTATATGTGTAGATATGTATATGCAAACACATATCTACACATTCCCATATGTAGTTATTCAACACATATTTATTGAGCATCTATTTAGTGTCACTCAGTTTGCTAGGTGCTGATATGTACGTATATCTCAATCTGTGTCCGTAGTTCTAGATATATTCTCTAAGGACATCTGTTTTCTTGACCTCTCTCACTAAGTCACAGTCCTTGTTTGACTGAAGTTTAAGAGGCCCAGCTCTCTATCTCTGACCTTTTCAAATAGACTCATCTAAGAGTCTCTTCCCAGTAGAGATTCAACTTTCCAGGTCAAATAGTCCAAAGCATTGCCCAGGCAGAGTTGCTTTGCTGTGGCCAAATGTATTGGGTTATTTCCATAAGTGCTTCGTTGGGAAGGAGGCTGGGCACACCCCCCAACTTCCCAGAAGAAAGTGACATTGTTATAATTGTTAGAAATATGTTAACACAATAGAGAATGAAAAAAGTTTTGTAAGTTGTGAAACATGTCAAAACTTTCTCATCAAGCCAGAAAAGAAAAACTTCATTCTGTCACATCCAAGCGACTCACACCCCCTGCCCGGTCTCATGCTCTGCTCTGACCCTGCTTGTATATTGGGTATTGTCCAGTGGCCATGAACATGAGGATGTAACTGGCTCACTGCAAACAGAAGAGCCCTGGACTAAGCCAGGCCTCGCCCGGACTTGTGCCAGTGGTCACTGGGAAAGCCAAATGAGACAGTGCAAAACTTTCCCCTCTTGGAATGCACTTCCCTCACCTACACCAGTAAGATGGTGCCCATCTTCCTCTGTAAAGGGGGACTCCTCAGAGGCCCCCCCCCCTTCACTTGGACTCCAACCCAAACATTAGGTTTCTTCCATGGTCACGCTATTTATGATTACTTTTGGCCACCCATCTTAGGGATGTTTCTTTTGCTCCCCTTTCCTATATCTTCCTTCAAGGGAACTGCCACTCCACCAAGACCAGGACCTCTGTAGAAAGGTATTGATAGTCTTACATATGTGGCCCAAAATCAGGCCATCCCGGAACTTCAGGAGAAGAAGTATCTCATTCACCTTCCCACACAGGAGTGGGGCACTTCTGTACTGCCACAAAAGCTCTTGGGACTTACTTGTCAAAGCACAAACAGACTGAGACCCAAGAAGACCAGCTCATTAGTTCTTTCAGTGGCAAAGAAGGCATGCCACAGTCTGCTGAGCTCACAGACTCAGCCGGGCCTCTGAGGCTTCACCGCCAGTGCCCTCCTCTGAATGCCTTTGTATTTACTTTGGGGTTTTACATGAATGACCTCGAGGATTACTTTTTGCTTTTAAAACATCTCTAGGACCTTTTAAACTTACTCCTCGTCTGATTCATTACAAGCTCTCTCCCTCTCTGAACCACTGGTCCGGTTACCCAAACTCTTGGCCTCTCTTTGTCTTTCCTAAACTGAACCTTGGAGGGTTGGGGTGGGTATGGGGATAGGGGCATTTGTATTAGAACATCTAATCCGAGTCAGATTTGGTCGTCCAGACTTTATGGCAGAGTCTTCTCCCTTTGTAAGGCTTTCTAAACAATAAAGAAGCTTTTCAGAAGCTCTGTGGTCACTGCTCCCTTCCGGGTGTGCTCTCCTGGTGATCTTCCCCTACAAGGTTGGATTCAAAAACATCTCGGATTCTCACTGGAGAGTTTGAGGCCATTTTCCATAACCTAAACAGGGAGGAGCTGCAAAGCTGGCCTCAGTTCTGTTGGTATTCATTTCCATCTTAGCAGGAAACCTAACAAAATCAGGACTCCTTCCTGAACATGGTCTGGAATTGCAGAAAGTCCAAGCTACCCTGGACTAGGGTTTCTCACGCTCGATTTTGGACCAGATGACACTTTGCTCTGCGGGACTGCCCTGTCCCATCATGGGAGGTGTAGCAGCAACCCTGTCCTCTGCCCATTAGACCCAGTAAAATCTCCCTCCCAAGTTGTCACAACCCCAGAATGTCTCCAGACATTGCCAAGATGTCCCAAGGGGCACAGAATTGCTCCCAGTTGAGAACCAACACCCTAGTTCTTACAGGCCACAAAAACTATTTGAGATTTTCTTTTTCCTTCCGTTTTATCCTGAGAAAGCTTCTCTACTGGAAGGAAGCCTCATTCCAGATCATTGAAAAGCAGAACATCAGTCCAGTGGCTCTGTATCCATGTTTCCTCTTGTTTCAGAACCTCTGTTTCAAGCAGAGTCTCTCTTACTCCCAAGTATTCTTCACTCACCCTGTATTCAATCTCTTAAAGAACATGTCTAATTTGATCCGCATCCCTTTACCAGGTAAAAAAAAAAAAAAATCCCAGCTATTTTCATTATTTCTCAAACTCATGGGTCTCATTATCAAACTTTTAATCATTTCAGTGAACTTCTTGGCCTCCTGCTTCCTTCAGTGCTGTTTGTAGAATGTATTGAAGTCTCTGAAACATTTCTTTTCATCTTCAGCAATAGAGGAGAGAGAAATCAGTTCTGGAAGAGGGCTGATAGAATTTTCTTTATTGAGCACAATCTACTCTCCTTCGTTTTGTAGATGAGAAGGTTGAAGTCCAGAGAGAGAGGGTTTGCCCCCAGCCCCCAGCCAGGCAGACAGTCAAGGCGAGACCCTAGTCTCCTGCCTCTTTAACCTGCAGCCTCTTCTGGAGAGGTCACCCCTCTCGGTGCTCAGGCTGACATGATCCCTACCAATGCATGGACAGGTGAGGAGAGAGGGAGCCGAAGAACCCCCTTTTGCCAAAGCAGCCTCGCCCCAGGGCTGCTGCAGCTGCTCACACTGGCCTGTGCCTGCAGCAGCCATGAGCCCAGCAGATACGAAAGCTGATGAGCCTTTTTGCTGACTCCGAGGACAGCGGCCCTGCCACAGGCTCCCAGTCCAATGTCAGTTTGCGGAGCATCCCAGCAGCCCCACACTCAGACCAGCCCAAACCAGCCTCTCGTTCCCAGCACTTGGTGTCTCCAGCCCCCAATTACTTTTAAACCCAAGTCTTTAGGTCTCGATATTTTAGTGGCTTTAGCAGTTTGTTTTTGTATGACCGTAAATTATTTAAATCCTATGAGATGACAGTCCATTTTACAAACCAGGTACAGATAATTTGTATAATTTTATATATGCTCTGGTACACTACACCTGTCCTGATGAAGGGTAGAGCCAGTCTTGTTGGCGTCCACCCCGTGACAATTAAGAGGATATGTCTGCATCGCTTATTTCTTTCTGTTGATGTTTCTGTGGCAAAGCCCTGCACATGTCATTTCTGAAAAGCCTTAAATCTTTGAGATGTTGCGTGTAGGGTATACAGTGCAAAAGGCTGCCTCGGAACTGTGAGCCCTTTTATAAGCTGGAAGCATTTCTCTTACTACTGTTACTTTTTTTAGGGAGTTTTCAATTCAGAGCTGCCAAAGCGTTCCCGTCAGCAGTGCCTTAGTGATACCTTAGTCGTGCGCCAGCCTTTTCTTACACCAGTTCTCAACGTCCATTTCCTAATTGGCCCAATATTGAAGACAGAACAAGCAAAAAAAAAAAAAAATTTTTTTTTTGTTGCCCTGTTTGTTTGGTAAGCCCATTTTTCTCCAGTTCTGTGAGAAACTGACAGCTTGGTCTCAAATCTGAAACTGGACGCAAGTCAGTTCTCTGACCACACCCTTAAATGTATATACCAAAACAGAAGGTTTTGCAGCTTCATAGTTTACTATGAAAAGCAAATTGTACTTTTAATGTTGCCTTTTAAATTGACAACCAAATACTTAGCTCTTTGTGACTCTTCTGCACTCTAGCATGAAAGTGCCTTTGGTTTGAGATTCCAGCTTAGAAAAGTGCTGCCATAGTAATGATAACTTGTCGAGAGACCAAAAATTTCCTGAGATCACCGTAATGCCTTTGGTTTACCGGGATGAATAACCAGCCACAGGCCTCTGTTCACAAGAGCACGACGTGGCCCTGGTGTCGCCGTCATCACTCCCCCCCCTCCACCAGGAGCACACTGCAGCAGGAGGGACCCCAGGAACTATGTCTGTGTGTGCCAATGACCCAGCGTGTCATCTCAGCTCATCACCCAGCCCTGCACCTGCCTGAGGGGACTTCCACGAAGATGGCAGAATCTCACCCTCCTCCTGACATTCGTGTTCATTCTCTGTGGAGGCTTTTCTGTTCCACTCAAAAGACAGTGCGCACTTAACTGGTTGACACAGTGATACCGTCCTGAAAGTTGGAAGCCTCAAACTGAGATGACAGTGCAGAACAAAAATGAGTTAGGGCCATGACAATTGAAGTGTTCTTCGTAGGGCGAAAATGTGGACTCTGAGTGTTGTGTATGAATGTGCTATGAGAAACTTCCAAAGAGCACCATTCACAATTCGGCATTTTCAAAGAATGTTCCAGCCCTCGAAGGGCCTCTCCTCAAAGTCCGTGTGGGCTTTCATCAAAACCTTATATTAAATTGGGGACACTCATAGAGGTAAGGAAGAAGCGTGGAAAGGATGAGAAGGCAAAAACACCAGCCAAGCAAAAGCCAGGGAAAAAAAGATTTTTCTTTACCGATATAGACTTAAAAATGACATCAGACGTCTTTGAAAGTTAGCCTCTGAACTCTTGATGCATATGTTCCTTCTGTCTCTGTCTGGTGTCTTTAAGAATACACTTTCTGGGCTCTGAAATTTCAGGAGTGATTTCTATCCACATCAAGCTGTATTTATAGAAATTTCTGCAAGAAAAAAAATCAACTGAAAAGAAAAATTACTCAACATGAATTAGAGTTAGCTGCTTGAATTGAGCTCCTCCCTGTCAGTACAACTTGGAAGAAATGAGTCAAGTACTTGTTTTTCTGCTTCTCTTTTCAACTGTTACTGTGCTTTGTTTGGCAATAGTTTTATCATAAACTCATTGCTTATATCATTAAGAATGAAGGTTTTGTGTTTAAAATTTATTGCATTGCAAAGGATAGTTTCACTGAAGTCATACACCATTAAATAAGATGAAATATTTGTATTTATTGTCCAACTTCCTAAACCCTAACTTGTTTTATTCTCTGTGAATTTGCATTGAGTCAGTCGTACGCCACACTACATCATTTTAGCATTTGTGTTCCCTCCCCTCCATCACTAAGTGGGGTCAGAGTCCAGTAGATTTCACCTTTCACAAGTTGACCTTCTTTGTCTGCCTTCCATTAGAAAGTCCTCTGAGAGGCAGACAGAATGTAGGCATAAATCAATTGGAAACCAGTCTGATTTTTTTTGCATTTTTTTGCATTAGTCATTTTCTGTGATTCATTTCACTGTGTAAATTAGATATTAACTGCACTTCTTAAAAAAAAAAATCTCCCTGTTACCTCCTGGAAAGATTCACTTCTGTAGGCCTTTTTCAATAGGCTCATGACTGCAGATTAAAGTAAAAACGAAAAACAGTATGTGCCTGAAAACAACAACAAAAAAAGTTTTGTAACATTTAAAAAAGAAACCTGAATAGCCTTTAATTCTTTAATATGCTTAAATTTTGTGTAAATTGGTTTTTGCCACGTGTGTTTGTTCACATTCTCAATGACTTAATGGGATTCTCATGGTCTGTGTCTTTGTGTCACGTGTAGGAAATGGACTCGTGACGTAACGTTTCATCTGGTCAGTGGTTCCTTTGACGTACTGCTGCTGGGAGCGGCTTGGGAACCTGCCTCAGGGCAACATGGTTCCTCTGGGGTAGATTGAGAAATGGGAGGGGGGGGGGGATGAGGGTAAATTTTCACTCTTGTTTTCTTAACCTATTTGCAGAAACCTTCAAAAGGCATTGGGTTAAACCTCTCGGCAGTACAGTATTCTTGTATTTGTTAACGTCTGTGTTTAGGTACTGGTACCTTTTTGTTTAAAAATGTTCTAAGTGTTGGCTTTAAAGTGAATTTATCTTTAGTATGATAGTTATATGAAAATTATAGGGTTTGTGTGCAGAGAATTTTTTTATAAAGTGCTTTGTAAAAAAAAATGTATTCTAGCTTTCGCGGTACATATGTGTGATAACTTTAATATCCATGACAGTTAAGTGCAATTATTTCATCACTCTAAAAATGCTATTTTTGTGTCAGTTCCTGCAGGTGTTTTCATGTCTTTGCAAAGTGACACATTTTGATGCCTTCTTGATAAAGTGGTAGACATTTTGTAGCTTTCTAGAAACTTTGTATTCATACGGTATCAATGAAAAATAAAGAAAATGAAAGTGTGGGTCACCTTTTTTTATGTCCCAAAGTGTATGTTGTTGAAAATGAGGGGTACCCTGGTTGTGGGTGTTGATACAAAGCACAAGTAGAGGAGGTGAAAGAAGGATCCTTCCAAGGATGCCCCCGCCCCCCCCCCGTCCAGCTCAGGAATTGCAGTATTAGGTTTTACATCTCGTAGGGTTTCTTAAAAACATCCACAAGTCAGATTGTACCTTGTCTGTCTTCAGTGCTTCATTAAAATTGATACATGTTTTGCAGAACAGTCTGGGGGTCCCAGGCGTGCCCTGAGAAACCATGCCCCACATTCCACTGACCTGCAGTGTAGGACCTTGGAAAACCAGAAAGCACGGCAAGCCAGCCCGTCACACAGCACTTCTTGTTCTAACCCACTGTGCTGGGTATGTTCCAGGAACCAGGGAAGAGCAGAGGTGGGCCACCCAGGTAAATACCGTATGGTTCTTTTTTAAAAAAAAAAGGTTAGTTTTGCATACAAGCTGAAGTATAGGCCAGAGTTACGGAGTGGTGGAAGGATTCACCAGAGTGGAGAGCAGAACAGGCAGATCTACTGAAGTGCACTGCTGAGGAGAACAGCGGGCAAGACGGGAGGTCTGCTGAGCCATGTGGGAATCTCCCTGGCCCGGCATCGAACTCGTGCCGCAGTGGCTCTGGATAGCTTCATAGTGCTGCACTTAACCCATTGCGCCACCAGGGAGGCCCCTGTATGGTTCTTGTCTGCACAGTTGGGTTGCATGTTGCACTGAAACCCTGTGCCCCATCCTCTGCATCATTGTGGGGTGCCTGATTCTGGGGTGGGCAGCACACACATGCAGAACAAACCTTTGGAGCCTCAGTTCACTGCGTGCTGGGCACTGAGCCATGTGTGTTAGTAGTGCCCTGTGTATACATTGTTCCCTTAATTCTCAGAATAGTCCACAATAACCGGGACATTATTTCCCCCCAAAGTCATGACTGATGAGTAGAAGAGTCTTAAATAGGTGCCCTGACTCAAGCCCCATCAACCCTGCATTTTAGCTCACTGAGAACCCGTGGAAGCTCAAGACTGGGGGAGAAATCTGAGTGGAGGGGAACTGGTTTTCTTACAAAACAGTGACCTTGGGCTTCTGACAACAGTACTGCAAGCACCAGGGGTCCTCCCACTGTTCTCCCCACTTCTTTGAAATCTGAGGTAAAGGCTGCCTCAAATCCCAAGAGGCACTGAGCAATAAAATGAGCAATAAAATCCCAGCCCCTTTGAAAAGATGTTTCCACTAAACCACGGTTTAACAGGAATGCTGTTGTCCAGAGAGATGCTGGGGCAGAGGCAAAGGGAATGGGGGTTTTGTGGAGACCTTATAATATGCCAGGCAACTTCATAGTTCCTATTTCCTTTAACCTGCATACTCTTGAATAAAGGACTTGCTGTCAATTTTCCAGTGAGGAAAAAAGCCCGTGTTAAAGATGATGAAAAGTTAGTTGGTAGGAATTTGAAAGTAGAAAACTCTTTGCAGTTCTACCACAGGCTGTAGGCTTTTGCCCTCTTACGTCCTCTTCTGAAATGAGGTGTTTGCTACATCAAAAACACCTTGGTCAGTGCCTGTGGTCCCAGGCAACTTGAGTGCAGCAAAGAGTAACACTAGAGAGATGAACACCATTGAATAAAGGGATCAAAGGAACGTAGGGAGGGTAAAGTAAGGTCAGAGAACAAGCAACTTTGCGGAGAATGCTGCTCAGTTATAGCCTTAGGGCTGCAGGGGACAAGTCATAAGCACAGATAGTGCCCACTGAAAACCAAATGGCCTATTTGTTCTTGAAGTAGTCTTTGAGCAACTGATAGAATTGTTATGAAAAAAAGTGTGCAGGCTTGTGAATTTGTGAAGCAGATTTTCACACTCCTGACCATAGAAATTTTTCAAACAATCTGTAGAAAAAACAGGCCCCAAAAAGTAGGACATAGATTTGAACAGCATAATTAATGTGCAGTTTTAATTTATAAGAGACAAGGTAATGAAGCCAGCAATTGGAGATTTACACATTATTTTCAAGCACACATGGAAGTTTTATGAAAATTGACAGTATCCAAGGCTGGGGGTCTGGAAACTGATCTGTGGCCAGCTGCCTGTTTTTGTAAATAAATTCTATTGGAACATGGCCAGTACTGCTTGTTTACTTATTGTCTGTGGCTGCTTTCATGCTGCAGTAACAGAGTTGATTAGTGGTAATAGACTTTATAGCCCACAAAGCTGATAATAATTATTACCTGCCTCTTGCTGACTCCCATCCTAAGCCAAAAAACAAAGTCCTGCATCCAAGAGTCCTGAAAAGATATTTGTGTTTCCCTTTCTGCATTGTGTAGACACTCCAGCAAATGACTATAGGTCCTTTGTAGCATTGTTGTATCATTTCTCAAAGCGCTGCATCCTCCCCTTTGATCCGCCAGCTCTGGGGTTAAGAACAGACTTGCATCTTGATAACTTGGGTGAGGGATGATTTTTTTTTAAAGATTTATTTATTTATGCATATAAGCTGGAGTGCAGGGCAGAGGTGTAGGGTGGTGAGAGCGTTCACCAGAGACAGAGTGGGGAGCAGACAGGCAGATGGACGGAAACATACTGCTGAGGGGAGCAGTGGGCGAGGCAGGAGAGGTCTGCTGCGCCATGTGGGAATCTCCCTGGCCAGGCATCGAACTCGCGTCGCCGCTGCCGACGGCTCCACAGCGCAGCGCGTAACCGCTGCGCCACCAGGGAGACCCATGATTTCTTACTGCAGCAACTGACATCTCACCCAATCTTGCTATTTTATAGCTAAAACAGTAAGCAGCACCTTCGATGATGACGCCCGTCTATCTTGTCCCTGTCTATCCATCTCAGGTCCCCGTGGGGCCAGGCTCCTTGGTTTCCGTTCTATACGGTAATGACTATTTTGCCTCTGACATCTAAGTGCCGCCACATGGCCTCTGCTGTTCCAGAATCCTTTCATCTCTATTCATACAAGGGAAACCAGTTCCATATCATACCCCCTACCGTCAACCTGGCCTGCCAGCCACTATTGCGTTTCTCGGCAGTGCTGATGCTTCATTCCCTGGTGCATGCACTGTGGTCTCAGTGAAGGGAGGGTCTTCTTGGCCTTCTGGGATGCACAGTCAGGTGTGGGATTTCTGTCTTCTAAGTCCATCCTGGGAACATTGCCTCTGGGCTTTCTGAGCCTGGCATGGACTCTGCCATGGCAGCTCCATTTCCTTTACATTCAACCATCGTTTCCTCCACATTTCCAGGTACACAACACATTGTCTACCTGACTGGATCATCTCCACATGTCTTTGCCAAGATACTGAGTCCTGAATTGTAGACGTGTATTCTACATTCTGAAACGCCCTCTCCAACCTAGCCCATTTTCATGTCTTCAAAATTCATTCCCAGGCATGTTCTCCCAGTTCCTGCTGGGAAGAAGAGTACAGACTTGCCAAATCCCGCCACTCTCTCAGTGATGAGCTCTTTCCCTCTGTGTTAAGGACCCGACTTTCCCCAGCGGACCATGCTGATTGGTCTAGAAACAATGAGATGAGGTAGGTCAGATCCTAGGGAGGTGAGCTCTTCAGATCTTCAGGTTGTAAGGCATCTACTTTAATTAAGGCCTTACCTACCACAGTCTCCAGGCAGGGGAAGATTCTGTCCACCAGCAGGAGGGAGTGAACTAGAAGCCAACAGGGTTCAGAAGGACCTGCAGTTCAAAGTAGTGTTTCCTCTCAGGTGTCCCCACTCACATTTCAGGGATCCACTCCTTACCAACTAAAGCCTGATTTTAACCTAGAAGACTTGTGAGGGCTGTGAATTCAGTTTTATCTGTAATTTCTGGCTTGATTTTCAGCACAGTCTGCCTGCCCTGCAACTGCACGAGCTAAGGGTTTCTTAAAACCCTGCCAGGGAGATCTTTTACACCAAGTTGAGCCTGACAAATTCTCCCTCCAGTACAGCAATCACACTTAGCAGCAACCAGCCGCTCCCGCAGGCACAATCACCACCACCTCCTCTGTCTAGTGCCAGAGATTGCACAGGTGAGTGCCTGAGGCAAGGATTAAGATACTAATACTTTTGTGGGGGAGGGGCAAGAACGGATGAAAACTCAGGGCAGCATAGATGGAAAAATATGGAAGTAAAGCAAGGAAAACCAGGACACTGAAATCACACAATTTGTTTAAAAAAAGCTTGAAGGCTTTCAGCTTTTGCATTAGCTTCCCAATTCTGCTATGAAATCAATATGACATCTAGTGGCTTGGTAAGAAATTTTGGTTTTAATCAGTTACATCTGGATTTGGGGCTTCTTAGGTGTGTGTGTGGGGGGGGGTGTCTGTAGTTACAATATGTTTTAATATTTGATTTTTTAAAGAAACATTTATTGGAAAATATTAACAAGTATTATACATAAAGACTTTGACCTCACTGTTCACTAGTAGGCAGGTGGGAAAGAGAGGGGGAAAGAAATGAAAAGGGAAGGAAGGAAATAGGGAGAAAAGAGAAGAAAAGGTTGGAGAAGCGTGGAGTGAAGAGAAGCATGCAAATTAGAGGAGAAATGAGAAAAGATGCAGGAGATGAGAGGAATGTTGGTGATGCAGACAAAGGATATTCCAGGAAGAGGATGCAAAGGTAAGCATCTAGAAGTGTGAAAGAGTCTAGAAGCATCTAGAAATAACCTACAAAGCTAGAAAAGGGAAGTAGCAAGAAATGCGTTTTATATCTTAGTCTGGCCTGTGGAACACCTTTTATTTTCATGGGATGAAATTTATATTTTACCCAATAGGCAGACGGTAGCCGTTTGAGTTTGTATCCCTGGGGTAAGTGCTCAGACCCCCGCTGACTGTCCCTCCTCTAAAGCACCTGACTCCTGTGGGTTGTCTTCTCCAGGCTTCTATGTCAGTTGCCTTTCACCTGTGTGTCCAATGGAAAGTACTGGTAGATTTGTTAATGCGCCACCAAGGGGTCCCCCTAGGCTCCCCAAACTTGCACACTGTTAGGGTCTGGCCATCCTGTGCACACAAAGGCAAAGAAGACTCTTAAAGAACTTTAATAGGATGTGTGTACATAGAAAAAAGAAGCGAGGATATTAGTAAAAACCCAAAGTTACTCACCCCCTCTTGGGTCAATACCTAGCCAAACAAGGTTGGTCCTGAGGCCCAAAATCTTGCCACACTGTAAGGTGGGCACCCACATGAAAGGGGCTAAAGAGACCTGGCAAGTCTGGGACAAAGGAGCCAAACAAACGTACAAATCAAGACAAGAGCTGTCATTGTCAGCCTCTCCATGCGACTCTCCCCGCGCATCTCCTCTGAGCCCTCCAAATCCTTGGGGCAAGCCCAAAGTCAAGAAGCAGGTACCCCTCTTCTCCACATGTTTCTCCCTCTGAGCCCACTGCATTCCATGTTCTATAACTTCCCTTGGCCACTCAGCTCCACCCATCCTGAGGTTGGGCAGGGACCATGTATCTCCTCTAATAGATTGAAGATGGGAGAAGGAAGGGCCAGGCCTTGTCCCCTCATTTCAGGGAGTGTCTCCAGCAGTGACCTTATTTCCTTCATGGCTTGAGGTGCTGCCTGAGGGACCCACAAGAGTTCCAGCTTCACTGGTGATATGACCTGGGGGTCTGGGGACACCACCCTGTCTCTTTGCTCTTTATCCTGGCAGCGGCTGTGGTTTCCTGTTCCTGTGAATCTTGGGCTTTCTCACCCCACCATATGTGAAACCAATGCCCTACATCAGGCTCCCTGTGTTGTAAATACTTGGAGTGGTTTCTGTTTTCCAAGTTACTCACTGACTCATACAAGGGGAGCACTTTCTGATTTCCACAGAAAGGGATTTTCCTTCATCACTTTTGACATCTTGCTCTAGCCCGTACTTCTCCCCTGGAAGTGGACTGAATTCCCTGTAAGCGGGTGCCCGCAGTTAGTCCATATCCTCATTTGGATGCATCTCTCCTGCGGGAAATTTAAAGTGGATTTTATCACTCTTTACTCATAGGTAAGCTATGTTCTCCAATATAGTTTGTCCTGGAATAAAGGTGATGTTTGAATCTCCATCAGTCAAATTCCTGAGTCTGAACTCGTTCCCAAGGCCAGGACAGAGTGTGCTTTTTTATTTATTATTTTTTGCTTTCTCAAACTTCAACAGTAAGGACAGAGATTGAATTCATAATACTATTGCACTATAGCCAAGAGAAACTTGTATTCCCCTAGTCTGGCTTCTTAGAGGGCACCCCACTGCATTCCCTAAAATTGCTATATGGAATTTCAGTTCCTCGGGGAACTATTGCAACTTTACATAGATCCAAAGTCCGTGTCAGATAAGAATGAAGAAAGACATTCTTTGTGGGGATGACACACATGCAGTTGCATAGAATCCCCCCCTCAAAAATTGTGTATTACTTTGTTTAATGCTGTTGCTACTATCTTAAAATTCTCAATAGATTGTATTAAAAGGTACCCTGAATTTTTCACTGGACTCCTCAGATTATATAGCCAGTCCTGGTAGTGTTCCCTCTGGGGTGCACCTTGCAGAGCAATTGGGCCAGCAGCACTGCCTAAGCAGCCAAGGAGTTCTCTGGGTGGACGGCAGAGGGCAGCAGATCACCACCTAAGGGCCTAAGGGGTGCGGTTGGCTGGTTGTTTTCTTCACTGAAAGCCAGAAACTATACTCTGAACCCCATCTCAGGTGAGGTGTAGTGTGGCATTTTCTACTCTGATGAAGCCTGTCCATCCATATTTCTGAGCAGAAACTTTTACTGTGAAAGGTAAGCCAGGTGCCAAGCTGCCCCGCTCACTGTTGGCCTTAGTCCAGGGAGCTTTCCCTGGCATTGGGCAGCAGAGTCCCTAGAATGCCTGTAATCCTTCAAGCGCCCAGAAAGTTCTGTATTTTCATCTGCATTTCACTGATGGGAAACTGGACTCAAAAATGTAAGTTGATGTGACTTGTTCATGGTCACTCAGCTATGAGGTGGGAAAATGTGAATTTGAACCGTGATCTACCTGTGTTCAAAAGGCATGCTTTTCCCCCAAGTTCGTTCTGCCTCTACAAGAGCAAAAGGACAATTCCATTTTTTCCTTGACTTTGCTTTGTCAGGTGGAAACAAGACTCCTCACCAACCCCCCCTCCCCGCCACTCCCTCCCCCTCACGCCCCAAGCCTGGGCAATGCATGCAAACAGGAAAACGCACTCTTGCATACCCTAGGGTCATGACCTGGTTTGCATCTCTCATAGGGCAATGATACCTCTTTAAGAAAAAAGTAATAGTATTCTTACAATTCGCTCTGATGTCTTCTGAAGCCCTGTTATTCTAAGAAGCTCAGCGTTGATGCCAGCCCAGTGAAAACTGTCCTGGGTGAGCACTCTCCCACGTCCCCATCAGCTTCTAACAGTGCCCTTTAAATGAATTACACTAGAAGCTACTTTGAGGATGTTGGGGTCTCCTCAGGCAAGCCCCCAAACACTCTAGGGTCAAATTAAGACAGAACTGAAAATGTTCACAGTCATTGGGAATGCCGAAACCCGAGGACTACAGACTCCAATGCAGTGCAGGACCAGGTGTCGGTCATCAGTGAGAGAAGCACTTCAGGAGAAGCAGTATGTGCCTCCTTGATAGGCATTCTTTTTTCTTAAAGATTTATTTATTTATGCATACGAGCTGGGGTGCAGGCCAGAGGTGTGGAGTGGTGAGAGGATTCACCAGAGAGAGAGGGGGGAGCAGAACAGGAAGATCTACTGAAGTACACTGCTGAGGGGAGCAGTGGGCGAGGCAGGAGAGGTCTGCTGCGCCATGTGGGAAGCTCCCTGACTGGGGATCAAACTCGTGCTGCAGTGGCTCTGGATAGCTTCATAGTGCTGCGCTCAACCCACTGCGCCACCAGGGAGGCCCTTGATAGGCATTTTTGATGAAAATAAGACAAAACCAACACTGCTCCTTAGCCCATCTAGGGGTGAGGCCCATTTCGCCTGTGCATATCTTGGTTTGCCTTAGTAGTGAAGGATAGCGTCCCTCAGACCTGTCATTTCGGCATGTACATTATTTTGAGATCCATCAAGGCCCTGAAGGCTCAAGAGAAACTTTTACACTCCCCCCCTTAACTAACTAGAAGAATAAAAATATAATGTAGGGTAAATGAAGATTGATCAGGCTTTTATGCCACTGGCCTCTGTGGCTATCACCCGCAGCCTGGAATGCAGGAGGCGCTTGGGAACGTGGCACGGGCACGCATGCCTGATGGTGGACACCTGGAGGATGATGTGGGCATGTGTGAGTGGGCACACCTGGGCCTCGGGCGGAGGCTGCAAGGGCGGCGTCCCACAGAAACGGCTACTGCGGAGCGGTGAGAGGATGCGGCTATAGAGAGGCAGGGCCACGAAACGATGCCAGAGAAAAGCACACAGTTTGGCCGGGGACTGGGAGGCCTGCCAGGTTCCTGGCCCCCTGGCCTCACTGCCTCACCAGCCTGCGGGCTTACCCCAAAAACAATTGGCATAGAAAGAGCATTAAAACCTGAAAAAGCCACCAAAGCTCCAGGACTCTCCTTTCTCCGTTTGCCTGAATGGATAGAATCTTCCCTGTGCTTGCTGGCACTACATAGTCTTACCTAGAATTAGGATTTTTAGCAGATATAACCTTTCTGCAGAGAAACCTATCTATAGGGCACACACATCTCATCTGCTCTTCCCCAAAAGTCCCCTTCTCCTTTTCATGTGAGGCCCCTCCTCACCCCTGCAAGCCCCAGGCCCCTATCCCATGCTGGAGCTCAGGATGTATGTTCCCTCATTTTACCAACTTGAGTTTAGAATCTATACCATGTAGATTCTCCATACATCTGTAATTTCTTTTTTCCTACTCATCTGCTGTTAATTTGATTGCTAGACCAGCCTGAGAAGAACCTGGAGATGTGGGGGGAAGTGTCCTCTCTGCCCCTCCAGTAGCTAGAGAATGCGAGACAGGAGAGTTATGGTGGTAACAGCACAGAGAAGGCAGAGTGGTGGGGAGCCGGGTGTCAAGCCCTGGTTCTGCCCTGACTAGGTGTGGATCTTTGGGCAATTGACTGCATTTCTCTGAACCACACTTTCTTTTTCTGTCAAAGAATGGCAGTCTGCTTTACCATCAGATGTTGTAAAAACAAATAGGATGGTGGAAGCCAAGCTTGGCCAATTCACAAATGAAAGCGCTTATGTTAATCCCCTCCACACCCAGATTTGAAAGCAAATCTTCGGCTCTGGCAAAAGAGGCTGCCTCGTTTTACATTTAAATACCTCCTTCCCTGTCATGCTTTGTATAAACCCTCTCAGATATTTTCTGAAGAAAGGTATATTTCTAAAACTTATAAACAAGGACAAAAATTAAAAAGATGCTTTTTGGGGGGCCATTGCCTTCTCTTTGGTCCTTTGGGTGAGGAGAAACAGCTCTGGCTCTGAGTGTTCCGCAGAGGGAGGCCCCTGTTCCTTACCCGGAGGGAAGGTGCACAGGCACTTTCTTGGGTTCCACAGAGATAACACCACCGAAGTGGGTCCTGTTGCAAGGCCCAAAAGTGACCTCTGTGAATGTGGGAAGGGGTGCCCGCTAGGTTCCCACAGTATGGCAGCCCCCAAGGGTGGGACCTCACAGCAAGCCAGCCACAGACAAAGCCAGACCTTCCCCTGCTGAGCTGGGCTGTGGCCAAGAGGCCTTTTAGCAAAGGATTACAGGTCCAGCTGGGATCAATTGACTCCCCTCCAGTTGGGATAGCAGTGTGGCCAGGGAAAGGTCTGAGCTGGCAAGATCTGGAGCCCTGGGGGTGGGAGGTTGGGGAGGAGGAGGTGCTCAAAGAGAGGGGAGGCCCCCTCCTCTTGTTACCATGCAACTGAAGGGCACTTGGTTGCTCACTTAAAGGGTGCACACTCTAAAAGGAGCTCCAGCCATCTACCGCATGAAAACAAAGTAGATGCAAAGTGTGAAAGATTTTTAATAGAGTTAGGGTACATAGAGAGGGCAGAGAGGATATTCCTAGTAAGTTTCCCAGTAAAACTTCCAAAATGACCCATACCCTTGTGGGCAAATGCCAAGTCAAACAGAGTTGGCTCAAAGCAGGGATGCTGAGACTCAAAATCTTGCCTCAGGTCTAAGGTACCCTCTGGCAGGGGACAGCCAGAAGGAGGCAAAAGAGGACAGAGAAGGCTGGGACAGAAGAAGAGATGCAAACACACAACTCAAGATAAAGGCATCCATTGTCAGCCTCCCCAAGTGTCTCTTACCTACTTGTCTCTCCTCTATGCCTCTCCTTCCAACTCCTGCCAGGTCCCTGGGTGCAAGTCAAAGCCAGAGAAGCTAGAGTCCAGTTTAGACGCCACCTGCTTTCCATGTTCTATAGGTTCATATGGCATCTCACTTTGGCCCTGGGTTCCCAGGAGCTAATCCAAGGTGGCTGCACATAAGTGGGAGTGGGAAACATGGCCCTTCCCCTAACATGCTGAGATCCCTCTAGCTTCCAGTTTAAACAAAATACTTACCTCCAGCGCAGTCTTTTTAATCTGTGCTTCTTTTTTAATCTGTTACTAACAAAGGCAAGAAAATCAGTGTGGTCATACTGTATATATTTTAAGTAAAGCTTGGAGCAGGATTTCGAAGGTGCTTTGTATGTTGTTTCATAATTAAACTAAAAAGATCCATCTGTGTCTTGTGGCTGTAGATATAGATATTTGTGAAAAAGGTTGGAAAGCCAGATTTAACAAAGTAGTCATCACACAAACTTTAAAAGCTGTGTCCAATCTTTCTTGGAATGAGGCTGGGTATAAAATCAATAGACAAATACAAAATTAATTAAAATATTATCATGAAAACCTAGATCGGTGTCAGTTGCATCCAAAACAAGAACTTTGAGAGGGGATTTATGCAGAGAGAGCCAAGTTGTGGGATCATAGGGAGCTTAGGCATTGATTTCCAGATTTGGAGGTGAGATATGTAAAGTACTGGGTTGGGTTTTGATACATTCACTCTCAAGCTATAATCTACGAAGCCGAAGCCCTGTCGGTGGGTGGCCTGGGGCAGGCTGGGGCGCCTCATGAGGTCAAATCCACCCGGGGGAAAAAAAAAGGACTGTATTTCCCCACCCCAGGAGAGCCTCTGATCTCACACTAGAGAAGGAGAACATGAGCTCTTGACCCTTGCCTTCTCTCTTCCTGCCCTTTCTCCTTCAGCCTCTTTCCCCTCCTCCTCCTACCTCCCAACTCTCTGTGAAGTCCCAAGGGGTTTAAGTGGCATTCCATATACCCCTTTCCTCCCCAGCTCTGCATGCAGGCTCAGGAGCCATTCTCAAGTGGAAGCTCTTCTGCCTCTTGCCATGGTCACTGCACCCCCTTTCTACCTTTAATTGAATCTCCGTTTCTTCCTTTAATAAGTACTTTTTACATTCCTACTCATGAGTACTTTTAAAACCTTGGATCTGTCTGCAGAAAAGCCAGACCTGAGACCCTTTGGTGATTTATTCACACAAGTGAGGTCCCTTCCCTGCCCTAACGTGGCATCTTAACATCCTCCCCAACCTGTTGCCTGACTACCGAATCCACTGTAGGACTCACAGGTTACCTCTTCCTGCCACCCTGGGGCCCCTCATGTTTTCTGAAAGCACAGAAGGGAATGGCATTTATTGAGCACTTACTGTATGGATCAACCTCTGCATACTCCTTAGAAGGGACATAGTTCAGGACTTGTCCTAGCATAGAACTTCAGAATATTTATTTTTAAAAAAAGCAATAATTTTTTGGGGGGGAGGTTTTACTGTTTCAATTTCACTGCTCGTGATTGGTCTGTTAAGGTGTTCTATATCTTCTTTATCTAGTTTTGGGTGATTGTATAGTTCTAGGAATTTGTCCATTTCCTCTAGGTTGTTGAACTTGTTTCACTATAGCTGTTCATAGTAATCTCTGATTATTCTTTTGATTTTTGCTGTGTTCGTTGTAATTTCTCCTCTTTCATTGATGATCCTATTTATTTGTGTTTTCTCCCGTTTTTTCTTTGTAAGCCTGGCTAGTAGTTTGTCTATTTTGCTTATTTTTTCAAAGAACCAGCTTTTGGTTTTGTTGATCTTCTGAATTTTTTTTTTATTTCCATTTAGTTTATTTCTGCTTTGATTTTTATTATTTCCTTTCTTAAACTGGCTTTTGGGTTTTTTTGTTGTTCATTTTCTAATTCTTTGAGATATGAGATTAGATTATTTCTTTGAGTTGTTTCTTGTTTCTTGATGTGAGCCTGTAATGCTATATATTTTCTTCTTATTACTGCTTTTGCTGTGTCCCAGATGTTCTGGAAAGTTGTGTCCTCGTTGTCATTCAGTTCTAGATATTTTTTAATTTCTTCTTTGATCTCTTCGTTGATCCATTGGTCTTCCAGTAATGTGGGCTTCAGTCTCCATGAGGTAAGAGGGTTTCTTTGTTTCTTTTCATGGTTTATTTCCAGTTTGACTCCTTTATGATGGGAGAAGAAGGCTGGTATGATTTTGATCTTAGTGTCTCTGTTGAGGTTTGTTTTGTGGCCTAATATGTGATCGATCCTGGAGTATGTTCCATGTGCACTTGAGAAAAATGTATATTCAATTTTTCGGGGGTAAAGTGATGGATAGATATCTGTTAATCCCATGTGGTCTAGATCCTATTCAGCATTCAAAGAAGATAAACACATGCAATTTGCAGTGACATGGATGGAATTAGAGGGGATCATATGCAGCGAAATAAGCCAGAAAGAAAGAGAAGAATATCGAATGGTTTCATTTATAATAGGACTATAGGGAAACCAAATAGGAGAGAGACACTCAGTGCAGGGGTGGGGGGAGGGGGGGATAAGGGCACAAAATGGAGTAGAAAAGAACACAAGGGGCCACGGAGATGGATCACAGGTGAATTGGTGGTGGGTTACCCAAGGGGAATACAAAATGTAAAAGATATAAATAACAATAAAAAATTTTTTTAAAGCAATAATTGTAATAGAGGTGCTAGAAGTTAGAAGTCTCTCAACTTCTGGCTCTGGGGTGCTCTGCTGAGTTTGCTGGGTGGTTGTGGCATGTCGTCACCTCACTGCCTCGCCTTCCCTCCATGGACTTCCTCCAAAGAGCTTTCCACCTGAAGCCTGGATGGCAGCCCCAGCTCCCCTGCTCTCTGTGATCCCACCCAACCAGGAATAATGATCTAGATTGTCATTTACAAGCCAACTCCTCTGACAGGGGCTCTGGCAAGTCCTGGCGGGTGTCTGCTGGCTTGGAGTAGGGGAGCAGCCCTTGCTAGGGCAGCCACTGAACACCTGCAGGCCCCAGAACTGTCCCCCGCCCACCCTCCTCCTGCAATCGAGCTGGATCTCCCGTTCCACCCGTTCCAGCTCAGATACCTCACCGTGGAGGGTGATCAGACATAAAATTCCAGGGGCTGAACATTCCTCCCACAAGGACATTCCCGCCCTCACCCCCGGCCCCATTCAATTTCCAGTGAAGCAGAAATTTTAATGCTTTGGGGCAAATTTTCAAAGCTGAGAGTTAACTACCTATTACACACTTAAATCCTGTTATTTGTTAACAGCATTTGAATGAGTAACTTGCTCCCATTGCTTTGAAAATATATCTTTTAATAGGTGAGTAGGGGCCATCAGAGACGAAAAATACCTGTGCCTTCTGCGATGCCAGAGGCTGTTCTGAACTGATATCCAAGGCTGGTGAAAATAAGAATGTAAATGGAGAGTGGTTTAAAGGGGAGAGAGGACAAAGAGTGTGTCTGAGCTGGAGGAGAGACTGGGGACTGCCACTGTGCTGCCTGCTCTGGTTGCCATTTTCACATGCAAACAAGAGTTCCCTGCCACTCCTGCACTTTCTGGGCTGTTGGAGAAACAGTCTAGGTTTTCAGGCTAGTATAGAGTGTCAATTAAATGAGAAGGCTCTCCCATGCCCCTTGCAGAAGGCCACCCAGCAACCCCCACTCATTCCCTCAGTACTGAGCTTGGCTGTAAAAAAACCTGGAATAAATGGGTGTCTTTCAGGGTAATTGAGGCCCTCCAGGAAGGCCCCCCCAAGCACCCTGCAGTCCCTGCACCCCAGATGGAGAGTGCTAAGACAACCATTGAGGAAAGGTGCTCCCTGAAGCCAAAGAACAACCCTGAGACCTGGGAGATTATGGCCAGTGGGGGCCCCAGCAGGCTCTGAGTTTATGTCAGAGAAGGAGGTAACATGACGTAAATCACATGCGTGGGAGAGTCACATGGGGAGTTTCAAAAAAATTCTGATGCCCAGGCAATGCCTCCCAGTCACACCGAATGAATCAGAATCTCTGCAGTAGCCACTTTCCAAACTTTTCAGGTGATCCTAAGGTCTACCCAAGGGTGAGAACTGGTGATGTAAAATTGTTGTGATGTTTCCAAGACCCCAGAGACTCAAGGACCAGGCAGGGAAGAGAGATTGATCAGATTCTGGCTGGAAAAGGAAAAGTTCAAGCAGAGAAGACTCAGCACTCTCCTTCCTTTCCATGAAAACGGTGATGTTCTTGGGATAGAAGGATTTCCATTTCTTCTGGAAGGGGAACGCTATAGCTTAAGTAGCTTCGGTTTGTTGGTTTTTTTTTCCACTTGAATTTGGAATGCTTATAAAACTTTTAAGCAGGGCCTCCCTGGTGGTGCAGCTGTTGAGCGCTGCGCTGTGGAGCTGTCCGCAGCGCGTGATGTGAGTTCGACACCCAGCCGGGGAGAATCCCACATGGTGCGGCAGACCTCTCCTGCCTCGCCCGCTGCTCCCCTCAGCATTGTATTTCTGATCTGCCTGTTCTGCTCCCCACTCTGTCTCTGGTGAACCCTCTTGCCGCCCCACACCTCTGACCTGTACCCCAGCTTGTACGTAAAATAAATCTTTTTAAAAAAAAACAAAAACTTTTAAGCATTTTTGGAAATAATTTCACACTTACAGAAATTTCGAGAATAATACATACTGTTTTTAAACTATCCAGAGCACTAATTGTTAATATTTTGCCATATTTGTTAATATGTATGTGTGTATACACATATACACGCACACATACACACACACACAAATATGCCCATTAATCTCTCTACAGTCACAAGCCCGCATATATAATCTCTGTGTATATACACACACATGTGCTTAGTACATACTTATTTCTGAACTATTTGAGGATAAATTGCATACAATATGCCCTTCTCTATGTATATATGCTCCTTTGATACATCAGTGTATATTTCCTAAGAACAAGGATGTTATAAAATTCAAGAAATTTGACATCACTACAATACTATTTCTAATCTGCAGTCCGTATTCCAACATTGACAATTTATATCAATAATCTCTTTATGAGATGTTTTTCTAATTCAGGGTCCAATCTAGACTCACACATTGTATTTGTTTATAGTTTTAGCTCCCTAGGAGGGAAGAGAGATTTACATTTAAAATTTCTTACTGTATGATATAACAAATAACTTAAGGAAGATGTTATCTAGCCTTACAAATATTATTTTTTCATTCCTAAAATTCATAAGCCAAAAGTGTTTTTATTAAAAAATGCCTAAAAATAAACAATGAAAAGTTTTCTCATAATTTTTCAATGACCACATTTATCTTTTCTCTCTTAATACTCCCACAATAACTTTGTAAGGAAATCATTATCCGTGGCAGTGTTTTCTCAGGAGATGGCCAAGAAATGCTTGTTGAGAGAATGAATGAGTGAATGAATGAATGCTTTCTTGCTTGGATTACTGCAACGGATTCCTGGCTGGTTTCTTGGTTACGTACTTCCCCCTCTTCTTATTTTTTCTCAACCCAGCAACCAGAATACCCCTTTTAAAAATGTAAATCAGAGTGTAAATCTTTATTGATTGTCTCAATATCCTTTATGGCTTCCCAAGTCATTCAGTGTAAGAATTGGCATAATCAAAATTATTATAGACCCTGTGTGATTTATCCTCCAACAACTCCCATGCCCATCTGCCCATCCTTTCCAATATCATCTCTTACTCCACCTCCAATCTGTGACTCCTACTCCATCCACACTGGCATCCTGATGGTTCCTCGAAGGCAAGAAGCACACTCCTGCCTCAGGGTCTTTGTGCTTGCTTGTAATTCTGTTCTTCTATGTATATCTTCCTAGCTTGCCCCTCATTTTTTCCAGGTCTTTATTCAAATATCAGCCCCTTCACCGTCCATTCCTGCTAGTTCTCCAAGAGCTTTCTTCTTAGGCACTTAATATTCCTCCTACAGGTCTGAGTGGACTTTGAGGACTGCACAGCTTTCTTAGTCCACTTACAGCTTATGGGAGGTTGGATGCCCAACTTTCTGACTTCTTTCTTTGATCTCTGCTAAAAAGAGATTTACCCAAAGGACACAAAAGCATTAATCCAAAAGGATATCTGCAACCCTGTGTTTATTTGCAGCACTGTTTACAATAGCTAAGATATGGAAACAACCCAGATGCCCAAAAATAAATGACTGGATCAAGAAGATGTGATGTGTACACACACACAATGGAATATTATTCTGCAATCAAAAAAGATAAACACACGCAATTTGCAGGAACATGGATGGAGCTAGAAGGGATCATGCTCACTGAAATAAGACAGAAGGAAAGAGAAAAATATCTAATGGTCTCATTTATAGCAGGAATATAGGGGAACCAAATAAGAGAGAGACATTCAGTGAGGGAGGGGGAGGATAAGGGTTCAAAACGGGGGAGAAAAGAACACGAGGGACTATGGTGATGGTTCACGGGTGAAACAGTCGTGGGTAACCTACAGGAAATACACAATAATGTAAAAGATATAAGTACTAATAATAAATAAATAAAGAGAGATTTACACTTCATAAGTAAATCAGCCAATACTTTGGGAACTCACCACTTTGTTTTATTTTAATTTTTTGTCAAATGCAGCCAGCGGTAACACAAACAACATTCTGTTATCTAAACTCTTCCCCTAGACCAGGCTTTGGCAAAGAATAGCCAGCTCACTGCCTGTTTTTGTAGCTCAAGTTTCATTGGAACAAAGTCAAGCTCATTCATTTACATATTATCTACAGCTGTTTTCACACTACAATGGTAGAGTTGGGTAGTTACAAAAGAAACCATATGGGCCATAAAACTGAAAATGTTTGCCATCTGTCTCTTTACAGAAAAGTTTGCTGACCCCTGTCTTAGGCATATCAATTCAACCAGTTCCTGGTCTGCTTCCCAAGTTACGGCAGGTCCAGCTTTACTCAACTTTCTGCCATTGCATATCGTAGTGTGCCACCTGATTCTAAGCTAATGCCACATAGCTTAGATTTCTGTTATGGCAATATTCCACTCCTCGTGCTAGGCAGGATAATTGACACCAGTTCGCACAATCAAAATCTCAGGAGTTTAACCTGACAAAAGCTTGTTTCCTGCCCTTGCAAAGTCTGAGTCAGGTAGGTAAACATTCTTCCTCTTGTGGCTGTACCACCTGGGAAACGTGACCTCCAGAATCACACGGAATCTCTCCTAACCAAGAGAGAGCTTAAGGGAAAATACTGTTATCAGCTGCCTTCCCTTTCATTGGCCAGACTAGTTAAATGCCCCAACCTAAATGTAAGGAGGGCCCGGATCTTCAGACACCAATTTTCAGAAACCAATTGAGTGTTTGATGAATTCTAATCAGTCTTTGTAAATTTGATCCTTTACCTGCAAGCAAGATCTAAAGTCATCTTCCTAAGAGCCTCTTGGAAGGGATTGCACAGCCTGCTCCAGAGGGCCTGAAGTCTTTCTTCGCATCCAGCAAAAGTAAGGACTTTCTTTTATCTTGAGAGCTCCTGATACATAGAAGAAATATTTTGATGAAAGGAAAAGGGTGTGTGTGAAGGAAGGGGGTGAGGGAGGTGGAGAAGAGACTTGTGAGTATGAAAGGGGTACCTGAAGTCAAAAGAGGGGCAGACAAAATGACTAAAGGCCTTTAGAAGCCTGTGAACTGAGGTGCTTTTCCAAGTCCAGGCACCATTTAAATCCAAGCTATCATTATGACTACAAAGCTATTTACTTATTTCAGTGTTATTATTTAATGTAGTGAATCAAGCATTTTATGGCTTGAAGTAACTTCAAAAATAAGCTTTGGTTTCCCCAAGTCATTGAAGAAGGGTTCAGAGTTCACTTCTGCTTTGTAGATCAAGGTAGCAAATGGCATTTTCTAAGAAAAGGAAATGTTTAGAGAACTTTGGGGGAGGGCTGGGTCTTGGGCCTGAGGGACAGGAATTTGGGCTCTGTGCCCAGCCCTTTTTGCTGACCCTGTTCATGACCCTGAAGAAGTCGCATAACCCTCTTAGAACCTCAGTTTCTCCCTCTATTGCTTGCCTCCTTGGGCAAGTTAGATGATTAATGATGACATAGTCTTAGCAAAGTTACTTTGAGGTCTTTGGATGAAAGACAACCTATAAACTTTGCTAAGGATTTACTGTCTTATTAAAGGAATAGCAGCATATAGTACACTACTAATAAATGTTGACAAAAGTAAACATTCTCCATTCATCCTGGCAAAGACTTGCTATTCATCTATTGCAAGTATGATGAGAGAGGGTGTGTTCCAAGGTCATAAAACTTTCTATTAATGTTGCCCAGAAACATATTTTGCTTCTATATCTCTATTGTCACCTGGAGTTATAACTAATGGTACCAACCATCTAGATCTATAGTTATGTAATAATTAATAATGAACAAAATAGGCATATAGCATAGCTTTGCTTCTTGATTTGACTATAAAAAAATTAAAAACTAAGATTTTTATCCAAAAAGTTAAAACCAGAATTCTGGTTTAAAAAAAAAAAAAAAGAAAGAAAAGCTAAGAGAGGAAAACAGAGCATTGTGCTATGATAGCCTTTGCTCAGTATCCTGACAAATTAGACAGGAAGACCTATGTTGGTTGCATAGGAAGGTTCTAGAGATATTTCAGAATTACCGGTAATTCCTAATATCCGGGCTTGTCATTAACTCAGTCAACCTACAGATGCTTGAGCACACCCATGTCTGTTACCTGGAAATTTTAAGTTATTTCTCTGATTATCTAGAAAGAGTTGAGTTATATGAATCCAAGAGACTGTGCAATCTTGAGGAAAAACAGTTTTTTGGGACTGAGATGACTTCTCTGGAAAATGAAGGCATTGAATGACTAATAAAATTCCCATTTACTGGGCATATACTAAGTACCAGGCCCTTTGTTAATCACTGTACAAATCTTGTTTTATTTATTTATTATTTATTTATTTTAAAAGATTTATTTATTTATGCATACAAGGTGGGGTATAGGCCAGAGGTGTGGAGTGGTGAGAAGATTCACCAGAGACAGAGTTAGGAGCAGAACAGGCAGATCAACTGAAGTACACTGCTGAGGGGGCCGGCAGGCAAGACGGGAGGGGTTGCTGTGCCATGTGGGAATCTCCCTGGCCCGGCATCGAACTCAAGCTGCAGTGGCTCTGGATAGCTTCAGAGTGCTGCGCTTAAGCGGTTGCGTCACCAGGGAGGCCCCAAATCTTGTTTTATTTAATCTGGGGTCAGTATTTATTTAACAGGGCAAATTGTGGTTCAAAGAGGTTATATAGTATTTTATGCACAGGCATTTATCTGCTAGACATTTGCTATGTGAATACTATATATCTGATGTCAAGATCAAGGAAAGACATTTAGTCCCCACTCTTGATGTGCTCACAATCTAGAAGAGTGTTTGTTCACCTTAGTTCACAACAAAGTACTATAGACTAGGTAGCTTAAAGCTAGCAGTCCAAGATTGGGGTACCAGCATGGCTGTGTTCTAGGGGGAACCTTCTTCCAGCTTGCAGATTACTGATTTCCTGCTGTCTTTCTATGGCACACAGAGAGAAGAAGCATACTCTCTAGAGACTCCTGAGGGCACACATCCCATTTATGAGGGCTCCATCTCATGACATAATCTAACCCTGGTTACCTCTCAAAGACCCCACTTCTATGATGATCACATTAGATGGTAGAGTTTGAACATACCAGTTTGGGGCCAGGGGAGGAAACATTCAAGCCATAAGAAAGTCAAATCTAGAAGAAGGAAGACAGGAGATTTGAGCTTAAGTCAGCTTTCAGCCTTTTCAAGATCCTGGATCCATATGCAAACATACTGGTATTTCTTCCATCTTAACAAACAAAAATGCCTTTTCTTGACCCATTTCTCCCACCAGCAACTGCCTCTTCTTTCTGCTTCTCTTTATAATACTTCTAAAATGAGTTGTCTGTATCTATTGTCTCTGATGCCATTCCTCCTAGTCACTCTTAAATTCACCCAAGCTTTGGCCCCCATCAAACCACCGAAGTCTCGTCATGGTCATGGTCATCAAGGATCACCACAAGCTAAAGCCAACGGGCAGTTCTCACTCCTCATCTCACTTAACTTAGCAGCAGAATTTGATGTTTCTCACCCTCTTGCTCCATATGCTTTCTCACTTGGCTTCCAGGACTGCTGCGTCTTATTTGTCTTTCCCCCCTTGTCTCCTTGATTGCTCTTTATCAGTCTTATTTGCCAGTGTCCTCTCCTGCCAGGATGTTTAGTGTTGCAGTATTCCAAGGCTCAGACCTTGGACGTCTTCTTTTCTCTGTTTATACTTACTTCATTGGCACTAACAACTAGTTTCAAGGTTTTTCATGTTATCTTTATGCCATGACTCCCAAACTTATATCTTTGGTTCCAAAGTTTCTCCCTGACTTCAAATTTGAGACACCAAATGCCATTCAACACTTCTATTTGGATAGCTAATAAGAATCTAAAATCACCCTGTTCAAATACACACTCTGATCTTTTCCTGAAACCCACTCTAATTGCAGCCACTCCATCTTAGATGACTGAAAATTTGTCCTTCCAGTTTCCTAAGCCATTTTTTTTTACCCCACTCTTGCTTGCATAGCCCACATGCAATCCACCAGGAAATCCATTTGAATCTGCCTTGTATTTAGAAATTGACTCCTTCTTACCACCCTAGAGCTACTACCCTGGTCCAAGTCATCATTAACTCTTTCTTGGGTTTCTTGGTAACAATGCTGGCAGAAACAAATGCAAAATACCTCTTTGACACATTCGCTGCACTGGAATCAACCCCACAGTTACCCGCCCCCACCCCCCACAACCACACCCCAAAGTTATGAAATGCAAGGAAACAATCTCATGGGAACCAGCAGAAATAAACAACAAAGCAACACCAAAAGCAGCAGAATTACATCCCAAATTAACAATGTCTACTGCAATGGTTTGACCTGAGCCTGTCTTCAAAGAGTGCCTGAGCAGGGTGGGAAATCATTCAGTAAGGCGATACAGACAAATTCCAATTTCAGAGTGACTTATGGTATAGAAGGTAATTAGACTATGTTACTCAGCTATCAGAATATCATTTCCTTAGAAAGCAATGTTTTATCCAGTAGATCACAAAAGCTCTTAGAATCCATAAACCAGAACCTCTTAAGGTAAAATTTCCAGCACAAATTTGGATGCAACAAGCATTAACTAAGTACATTTGTAAATGAATGAATGAGGCAGCTAGATTTGGCCCAACTTGCAATCCTGCAGAGCCTAGTGTTCAGGGATGTAAAAGAAAGAGAAGCAGAAACAAATTTCATTTTTTTCCAAGACACAAGCCTAGCTGTCTGGAGAGCTTGTAAATAGGTAGATTACAATTTATTCAACCTTCCTGCTCTGGTTTCTGGACTTCCCTCACCACCTTTGTCCTAAACTCCAGGACTATATGAACTCCCCAAATCTCCCTATCTATGATATCCATCTCCTCAGTGCTGGGAATCTTAGCTCTCTGCCCTTGGGACAGCATTCAGATAGGGACTAGGGTAAGAAATGAACAGTCATTAATCCCCAAGAGATGGCTGCAGGTCTAAGAAATGCTTGTTTCCCCAAACCAATCTCTAATTGATAAGGCAAAGTGAAATGAATGCATGCCAGCTAGGTGTTCTGGATGGAAATGGGACTGAAAACCTTTGCCCACTTTCCTGAGTCCACCTTTGGGGTCAACTTCGTTCATTCATTCAATAATCACTTATTACAATAAATGTCTGTATCTGTTCTTCTGCTCAAGACCCTGCAAATGTAATGATGGAAAAGACTGAAAATAACCCTATCCATTTCAGACGAGAAGACAGATGATAAAAAAAGAAAACCAAATACATGGACACAATAAATGCAGACTATGATAAATGCTATTTTAAAAAAAGGTGAGAGAAACAGGAGAGAGATCCACTTTACTTTTCTCTCAGGTTTTATATCGGCCTTACCACCTCTGTCGAACCCAAAGCTATTTCTTTAAGCTTCAGTTTCTTGTGAGCTGTCTGTCCTGGTAGTTGGGTGTCTATTTGGATGTTAGGGTGATAAGGAGATATCATAATATTTGTAGAAATATCTTACTTTCAAGAACTGTTATTACTCGATCTATTTCCTTTATGGTTCCCTAATACACACTCCAAGGTTCTTTCTCTATGTAAGTTTTAAGGTTCTACTTATCAATGGACTCTTTCTGCCTCAATGTTAATTTCAACATAGAAAGACAAGTTTTCCCATACACAACCTTTTGAAACAAAGGTATTTCGTGAGTGGAGATCAAGACAATGATTAAACAGTCACAAATAAAATATGAGCTTGCATTCATCTCTGCCAGCGACAGCCTGGGCTTCTTCCTGGAGAATGTTGCCAAAGGAACTTGAGAAGGCAAAAAAAAAAAAAAATCCCTTAAATAACAAGAGGATGCTCTGAGGTTCGGGGAGAACAAGGTTCTGTTGCTGATGGACAAGCAAATCGCTCTTCCCTCAGTCCATGATTAGAGAGCACTATCTGCCCACAGATCTCAGACTATCCAGTTCCCAAAAGAGAAATGAAGGGAGCCTCCTGCCTGCCCCTACCTCGGGAGGACCGTTATCCTGGAGAAGCTATATTTAGTGGCACTTTCCAGAAACTCTGTATTCTCTTGGGTGCCTGGCAGCCTCAGGATGCAGAAGCTTCAATTGAATCCAGAGCTCTTGCTGTAGCCAGAGCCACTTCCTTCTTATCCTGATCCCCTTGATCCACAGAGCTCAACATTATGGAAGAAACAGTTTTTATACTTGCAAACTCAGAGGAGAGCTTAAAGCATCCCCCTGTATAAAAAGGGAAAAAATCTTGGTTTTAAAGGTTTTCCTTATAGATTCTTTTGATGTGTTATCAAGGGTCTTGTCTGATGTCTTCATAATAAAAGACCCAACTAATCAGTGGCCCTTGTACTAACTCAAGGTCACTTCTGAAGGGGGTGGGGGGGGTGGAGGGGGGAGTGATTGAAAATAACAAATATTTATCAGCTTACAGTTTATGAGCTTCAGGAATTCGGGAGTGGTATAGCTGGGTGGTTCTGTTTTGCAGTATCTTGTGAGGTTGCAGGTAGAATATTCAGTAGGGGCTGCTGTAATAAGAAAGTTTGCCTGGGGCTGGAAGGCCTACTGTCAAGTTCACTCATGTGGCTAAGCTGGGGGTCTTCATTCCTTGCTGGTTGATGATTCGAAACCTCAGTTCCTCTCCAGTTGGGTCTTTTCTCACAACAAGGCAGTAACATTCCCCAAAGTGAGTGATCCAAGAGAGAGGAGCAGAGACCACCTTGTTTCTTATGACCCAGACTTACAGGTGCCTTACTACCACTTCGACTGTAGTCTTTTTTTTTTTTTTAAAGATTGATTTACAAGAACTGGGGTGTAGGCCAGAGGTGTGGGGTGGTGAGAGGATTCACGAGAGACAGAGTGGGGAGCAGAATAGGTGGGGAGCAGCAGGCAAAGCAGGAGAGGTCTGCTGTGCCATGGGGGAACTCCCTGGCCAGGGATCGAACTCATGCTGCAGTGGCTGCGGACAGCTTCATAGTGCTGAGACTTAACCTGTTTCACCACCAGGGAAGCCCTAGTTCTACCATAGTCTTTTAGTTGGGGAAGGTGAACTATGCAGTATACGAATACCAGGAGACCAGTATCATTGGGGTCCATTTGGAAGCTGGTTACCACAAGAATTAAGAGTACAGACTCAAAATTTACATAATAGTTGTGTTACCATAGGTAAGTTACTTAACTGCTCTGAGCCCTGATTTCCACACCTGTAAAATATATACTTCTTAGTACTTCCTGTCCAATAAAATATTTAACAGAAAAATCGGTAGACCCACTGATGATTTAGATCTTTTAGAAATGAAAATTGGGTTCACACTATCAGATAAAGGACCCACACCAGGTGATGCACTGGCTGAAGGGAAAGGAAGGAAACATGAGGTGAGAAGCAGAGGAAGGAAGTTAAAAATGTCAACTCTGCCAGTCATCAGCTACAGAAACAAGGACTGTCACAAGCATGCATAGTTTCTTCCTTGTCATGTACGCATGTATACTTAGATGCTTCTCTCTCTTGCTTTCTTCCCTTACACATAATAATTAATATAGCAATGACCTTTTGGTATGAGTCTTTGGTTACAGATCACCCAGGTAGAACATAGATTCACATCACCCAGAGAGAGACACTGCTGGAATTTTGTATCTTTCTTCTTAGGGAAAGGTAAGGTTATTTTCATAGTTTATCCAGTGTGGATCCATGAGTATACGTCCCAGAAGCCTCCAGAGGTGTTCTCATAGACGGAAGTTACCTTGGCAACATGCCAGATCTTGAGACAAAGGGCTGGTGAGAAATCAAGAATACACATGGTGTAGGTCCCTCTTGAATGCTTTTAAAATTTCATAGTCCTGTCATAGAATCCTGATTGTATACCTACTTTGTGGAGTGGAGATTCTCAACTGTAGTGGTACATTAGAGCCACTAGACAAATATTTTTGAAAATATTGATTCCTGAGCCCAACTTCAGACCAATGGACTCTGAATCTCTGGAGGAGGGTTTGCTGCATTGGTTCATTTGAAAAGCTCCCGGGTGATTCTAGGGTGCAGTCATACCTGAGAATCAGACTCTAGAATTTAGATATCAGTATAAACCCTCTACAAAGATCTAGTGTCTTTAATTTATCAATATCAAGGTCTGTCTTCAAATGCACTGTTATTCATTCTTGGAGATGTCCCCCTTTTCTTATTTTCAGATAAATTCACAGGCTGCCCCAGTGAAACAGTTTTACCTGCTTGGCCATTCAGGTCACTCTGTGTCCTTCCCTTAGACAGATGGTCTCTGTCTCCTGGTGAACATTGTTCCTACACCAGATTCTTTCAGCTCTGAAACTCCCACCTCCTACTGAGTCCTAAATCTGCCTCTTTGCCTCCTATAATCAAAGATTCCTCTCCAGACAACTGAAAATCATAGCTATTCATCAGATAAAGAAATGAGATGAATGAGGCTCAGATCTTTTAAATCCACAATTTATACTAATTTGCACTGCTTTGATTATTCATTCATTAGTTATTTATAGAATGCCTTCTATGACCAGATTCAACCTCTTTCCTTTTGAATATTTTGAGTGACCTCATGTGAGGACTCCCATCTTTGCAATGACCAGACATGTCATCATGCTCTTCTAGTGTTTTCCACCACAGCTAAGTCACAGGCGTGATGAACATGTCTTTAAAGCAGCTGCTAGAATGTGGCTTCCCTGCCGATTGGCGCCTCACTGTCATTCTTTCCTGGTGTTCCTATTTCTTCTGAGAGAGGAAACTGACCACCTCTCACCACCTGTTTATGTACCACACACTGTTTGCTTTGATAGAAAGACCCTGTGAGTCAGCCTGTGTAGTGGCAGGTGAACTGGTTCCTCCTAAGTGAGTCACTCTAAAGGGCAACCTTCACATATTTAAGTGTGTCAACGCTGGTCTGAAAAAAAGATGCTGGTATGCTACCCCGAACTTCTCACCTGCCCTGGCTCATGATTCATTTCCAGCAGATAATAATCATTAGTCAAACAACTCGACTTCCAGTTTTCTCAGCTACAAACTCCAAATGCAAACTCATCTTTACGCAAAACCATTTTCCCCAACACATTTTAGTTTACAAGTTTCCCTGGTGCTCCTTCCTGTCCTTCTTCCAGGGAAACCTCTAGAACTAGCTGTGAAATATGTGGTGTGTGGGATGTCACTCTCCCCTTAGGCAAACTTGACAGATATCTCTATTGTCTTTCCCTCTCCGCCTAGGTGAGGCCTCAGTTTTCTCAATAATACATCCAGGTGGTCATTATCTTTTGAGCAAGCTAAAAAAAATGTCTTTGGAACTATATGTGGAACATGTATACACACCCTACAATGCACCCAACCCCAGTTTCCTTATTTTTACCCTGGGACACTGCTACCTACTTCCCGTCAGGTAGTTGTAAGAATATCTGAAAAACACCTAGAATCTCTTCTGGTACAATAAATGTGAGTTCCTCTCTTTTCTCCCCTTGGGGGGGAGGGGGCTTCTCTTGAAGATTCAATGAGTCATTGAATCTTAAGTAATTTAGGGGTAAGTGTAAGTAAGAGTCCCAGGGAAAGATTAGATCAATATTTGGATGGGGGAGATGGTATATATACATATAAATAGTAGAGTTTTCAGAGATTACAGAGGAAGAGCCTTGGATTCTGGAAATCCAAACTGTAAAGCAAGAGCCACAGATAAGAAGACAGTGCAGAGGGGCTGTACTTTTGAAAACTAAGGGATGGTAATATGTGATGATTCGTAAGAGGTGAACGTGCGCGACATGTGTAGAAGAAAAGACAAGGCAACATATGTAGTTGAGCCCAAGTGGTTGGTAAACTAGTTATAAATTAAATAAAATTCCTAAGTGGGGTACCCACATCTCACTCCCATTAGTTGATCCTTTCATCTTTCTGATGAATTATCAGGGCCCACAATACAGATAGTGTCCATAAAACAAAGAGATTGGTTGCTAGAAGTCAAACATGAGGAAATCATTTTCAACACTTCCAATTAGTGCTTACTATTAAGGAGAATTTAACATTTTATTCATTGTTGCCAAACTCACCACAAACATGCTCTAAATGACTAAGATGGGGGAAAGGAAAGGCCTGGTACTGGAAAGTATCTTTCACCATGAAGTCTCCATGGGAATTAGTATCCTCATCTGTAAAATGAAGGGACCATTTGACATTTTGACAAGGATCCCCAGTTTGTTATTAAAATGTTTTTGGTTCTATGTAACAGAAAATCTGCTACTATTGGCATAAATCATAAGAGGAATTTACTAGCTCATGTAGTTGAAAAGCTTCAGGGCTAACTCCTGCAAATTAACCAGGAGCCAGGTTCTCCTTCACCATTTCTTGGCTTTGCTTGGTCTCTGTGGCTTCATCTTAGGCAGACTTCCTCCAGCTCTTGTGATTGTAAAATGGCTTCCAGCTGTTCCCTCCTTCAAGGATAACATACAGAGAATGTCCTTGTGCCAATGTTATTACAGAAGACCAGGGGTTTACTTTAACCACACCCTCTGAGGTCACATGGCCCTCCCTGAACCAATCACTGGGAGTGAGACATGATGATTGGTCAGTCTTAGGTCATATGGTGCTTGGGGCAGGGGTTATATCCAGCTACTGCTGAGTTGATTCCCAGTTTGGAATCAGTAGGGTTGGGAAGTGGAAAGGAGAGAAGGAAAAGTGCAGAGTCCAGTGACACGTTTTCATGATCAGTGCATTTCAACCTTTCATAGGTTGAAAACCCTATATATAAAATATATGTGAGAGATAAAATATATGCTTCACTAGCAGGTATGTGAATGGGTGTTTAGAGCCTTGTCTTCTGTTACCTCTAAGAGACCTGCTTAGTGAAATAAACCCGGAGCAGAAAGATAATATCCAATGATCTAACTTAAATGTGAAATATAGAAAGATAAAGCAAAGGGACAAAACTAAACCCAAACAACCCCTAGAAATATGACTGCAGGACTGAGGCTGGAGATAGGGATGATGGAGGCAAAGGGGTAGAGAGGGGGAGGGGTCCCCAAGGATGGTGGGGGAGGGATATTAGTGCTCTGGTGGTGGGTGTGGTATGGTAACCTATATCCTAAAAAAAAAGATCTGCTTAGAAACCTAGTGCTCCAGTAAACAGGGATGAAGATAATGTCTGAGTCCATTCAGCTCTGTTCTTTGTTACAGCTTAATAAGCAAATACCTACCAGGACAACATGCATTCATATCTACTGTCTCTAGGTACTTTGGCAGACCTTGCACTGTTTACTCTGTGCACAGCTTTGTGAGCTAGGTAGAACATTAATTTTAAGAATTATAGTTACAGATTTCTCACATAAAGCCTTATCAGCATGGAGCTATCATTTTTCAAGCTTACCAAACTTGCAGCTATTTACTTAAGTTTCTGATAAAGACCAGAGCAATAAAGCCACAGATGAGCACAAACAGCTAACAAATGCCAAATAATACATGGAGCTGGGGAGAGAGGGTATAAAAGCAGAAGGAAGACAAAGACTTTCTTCAAATGTACAGTGATCAGGCATCTGGTTCCCTGAAAGACCCAAAGAATGAACAAAATAATGCATTTACTTTGAAAGTCACGTGGAATACTTTTTGCAGCTCTTTGGAACAGTTGAAGTTTCCCTTAGTAATAGCTTTGGCATAAAATCTAAATTACTTAAGAAATTATTATTTTAAATTGTGACAAACTATACATAACAAAAGTTACCATCTTAATTATTTTTAAGTAAACAGTTCAAGGATGGTAAGTACATTCACATGGTTTTGCAACTAACTATCAACCCCGACTATATTCGGAACACTTTTCATCTTGCAAAACTGAAACTCTGTGCCCACAAAACAACAATTCTCCATGCCTCCTGCTCCTCCCCGTAATCACATTGCTACTCCGGATGCCTCTATAAATGCAAACAAATAATATTTGTTTTTTTTTTTTTTTATGGCTGATGAATGTTCCTTGGCATAATGTTCTCAAAATGCATCCATATTGTACATGTGTCAGAATTCCCTCCCTTTTATGTCTGAATTTGATGCCTACACCACTGTTTTAATTATCCATCCATCCGCTGATGGATGCTTTTGGTTAATGTAGGAAATGCTGCTGTGAGCATAGATGTGCAAATAACTTTTTGAGACCCTACTTCCAATTCTTTGGGGCCTATACCCAGATGCGGAATTGCAGGATCATAAGGATGAAATGCCTTTGACGGCACAGTTTTGTTTTCTACAATATATCTTATAAAGGAACAAATATTCACAAACCAACAACACTGGTCAACAAATTTTTGCAAAAGTCATGTTACTGAAATAAAATTAGTCATTTCCTATCAATTTGTTGGTGCTCAACACGAATATGACAATCAAATTCTAATTTGGCTATAGTTTTTTTGTAATCTGCAATAAATTGATGTTTACATCACAAAATGCATGCCAATAGTAATAGGCCTGTGGTTAATACCTGTAAAAAATCAAGTCATAGACTACTTCTTAGATTTCTTCCCTTGACTCTTGTACAGCTGTTCAGGAGCATCTCTGGGGAGTGTCCAGCAGTAGTCAGCCAGCATTGTAGTGAACCATTTTCCCTAGTATCTTTGTTCCATTGATGTGATATCTCGATGAAAACGTTTGTCATATTCATCACCAAACATACCACAGTTTTCAGGGAAGAAATCCAGATGGGAATGAAGGAAGTGGATCTTTAGAGACACATTGCAGCCAAGTTTCTGATACTGCATCAGCATGTCTTCTACTAGGTTCTTGTAGTTTTCTGCCCTAACATTTCCAAGAAAGTTTGTAGACACTATGTGAAAAGCATTCCACGCTTGTTTCACATCACCCTGCAGCAAGTTGTTGAACCGGTTGTCTTTGAAGAGCTCTCAAATCTGAGGGCCCACAAAAGCTCCCTCTTTAATCTTTGCTGCACTGAGTCGAGGAAATTTTTCATGCAGGTATCGGAAAGCTGGCGAGGCCCTGTCCATGGCTTTCACGAAATTCTTCATCAAACTAAGTTTGATGTGAAGGGGTGGTAGCAGGATTTTGTGAGCCTCGAACAGAGCTGGGTGCTGGGCATTCTACTCTCCAACTGTTACATTTTGCCTGTGAGTCCATTCCTTCCGTAAGTAGTGCAGTTCACTTGCTCAGCTATCCCACTCCCATAAGAAACACATGTATTTTGTATATCCCTGCTGCAATCCCATTAAAAGGGCAACTAGCTTCAAATCACCACAGATGTGCCAGCTGTACTTGCTTTACTCAATGGAATTCAGTAGCAGCTTTAAGTTATCTTATGTCTCTTTCATGTGGACAGCATGCGCTACTAGAATAGATGGAAGACGGTTTCCACAATGCAAAAGCACAGCCTTAAGACTCAGTTTCAAAGAGTCTAGAAATAATCTCCATTCTTGTGGGTCATGAGTGATTTCTAAGGCATTCATGAGGCCCTCAATATTGGAACAGAATACCAGAGTACTTTCCTTTCTGAAGAAAGGCTCCAACTGCTGGTGGCGCTTTAGATAGAAAGTAATTGTGACATCTTCTTCTAGAAGATTCCACTGTTGGAGTCTTGATCCTAGCAATTCTGCCTTGTTCTTGGATAAGTCCAAATCACGAACCAGGTCATTTAGTTCTTCCTGTGTTAGTCTGTGTGGGGTTGATGATGCACACAGCGAAAATCTGGATCACTGCTTGCTGATGGAACAGGAGAAGAACAGGTGGGCTCACCCTTGTCCTCATCAGATGAATCAAGACAATATTCTGCTGGAGGTTCTGGAATAGGAAGTCCCTCACTACGTGGAAATGGCCTCAATGCAGACGGAATGTTTGGGTAGACTATTCTCAACTTCTTCTGCTTCGTTATTCTGCCAGAATGAAGAGGAACCAAGAAGAAGTTAATAGTCTTTTATGTGGTTGCTTGGCTCTTTCCACACCATGGGGACTGAAAATGGTGTGGATGGTCTTTTGCCATTGAACCACTGTGAAAGCTGTGTTGTACATGTAGCACAGCATATGTGTGGGGCCCAAGGCTTCTCTTGGTCACCAACCTTGCATCCAAAGTAAAGATGATAAGCCTTCTTCACTTGAGGAGTGATACTTTTCTTTTGGTTGGCAAATGTCACTTCCCCACAAATAGAGCAGAAATTGTCCATGTTATTAATGCCCTTCTGAGGCATTACTGTTCTGTATTGTGCCTAAATGGATAAAATAACAGTTCTATGGAACAGTAGCTTAAGCTGTCTGGTGCAAAGTCTGAAATATTTTCAATGCTCAACCTTTCCGACAGGGCTTTATCTAGTGCACTGCTGACGTCAGCTTACTTCAGCAGTCACCTGGCAGTAGTATTGCATTGCATCACAAAATGATGCAATCAACTCTGGATGATGTGTGCATGATGGTATTATGCAATGTGATGCAATATGACATCATCGTAGGCTGATTTAGGATGTTGTTGCAGCCCTACTGGATAAATTTACATGGTGAAACATAAAATGAATTTTGTGAAATATCTTCAAAATGAGAGCCAATAAAAAATTTTCAGGGTTATATTCATGTTCAGCACACCAAGATACTACAGATTAGGGCCTTTTTAAATTAGTAACGATCTCAATGTTGACCAGTGCAATCAGTGACTTCATTTTATAGTTAACAATAGATATAAAAGACAAAGCAGCCAGACAACACTTTTGGTAGATCAGGTAGCTTCTTTCCTATTCATGGAGTCTTAAGCTAAAATGGGTTCGATTGTGGGCTAGGTTTGCATTTCTATAGGTCTCCCAATCATAAAATCAAGTGTAAGGGATCCATAGTTTAACCCAGATTTAACTCAGAGTACTGGCCCAAGAAAACAACGCGGCGCCTCAGGAGAGAAACAAAGAGGAGCTTCTTCAGCCGGCAGGGAGACACCACCAGGCTGCCCAGATGTAACCTATTTTTGCTTATCTATCCCACAGCCTTCCTTTTCAGTCTGGACAGGACCCAAATACAGTGGAAACGTGTCTCCATTTCTTCCTCAGTGGGGAAAAGAACATCTCCTTGTGAAGATGGTTTCATTGTTTGTCTCAAAGATTCCCTTTAATCGAATTTAACTTGTCTATCATCTTTCTTAAAGGGAATTGTCGAGGTCTTGGCTGTTTACACCAGTCATTAAAACAATCATGCTTTCAAACCAAGAAATGAGGTATTGAAACTTCTCCCAACTAAATTGACTTCAGTGGGAAAGAGAGAGCATTTTGCTCACATGAAGTAGCAGTAACTCAAGCACAGGCTCATTTGTGTCCCGGGTGATGAGCAGCTGACACATGATAATTTAGTACAGCTGAAGAGAAAGAGTACAATGAAGAAAGGCCACATTTTTGACTTTGGGTCGGGGCTATTCTACCCTGAAAAAGCTGGGGAATGTTTCAGATGTGGCAATGAAGACACTGTCTCGTTCACACACTCATTAATAGTATCACCTTTCATTAATTGGGTAACAACAGATAATGAAAATTAATCAAACAAAACCCCTTTTGACATAGTCTTCAATGGTGATGTCATAGACCACTGAATAGATGGTGGTTTTTTGTTTTAGAGGCTTCTTTCTGACTGTAAAGGCTAAATAAATATCTTTCAGATGATCGAAATTTTTGCCACATTACACTCTCTTCCCTAAACATTTCGATGTTATCACTGTATAATCTTGGCTTCTACACAAGATAGAAGATTCTAGGGAAAATGAATGAGCAGCTGCTCCTTCTCTGGCCTCTCTCTTCCCTTTTCCATCTTCCCAGGGGCTTGTTTTTCTCACCTGTCATGTGTTGCCACCATCCTCCTGTGTTTCGGTCACCTATGTATCTTTACCATCTCTGGGGACAAGATGGCTAAAGAATTTTCTTGTCTCTGGTTCTTTCTAATGCAGTTGGGGTCAACTATCAGTGTGCTTCAGAATCCAGGGGAAACTGCTTTAAATGAACATTTGTGGGCTTGTCTCCAGAGACTGATTCACCAAGTCTAGAGTGGAGTCCAGGTAATTGCATTTTAATAAACACCACAGGCAATTCTAGGCAGGTGACAACCCCTTGACCTTACTTTAAGAAACCAGTGGCCTGAGGATAACCGCCCAACACCTCCACCCTAGGTGGGAGCTCGGGCTCTATTCCTTTGGAATATGTGTGACAGTTCCCAGATTCCCCCAATGCTTTTGAAAGGAACCAGACATTTCCGTAATCACAATTTGCCAGATTTTTTCTGTGGTTAATTATTAAGAGGAACTGATTCAGGCAGTAAGGTCCAGTCACACTTGTGTGCAGCTCAGTGTAATTAAGGGTGGAAGTTCCTGTTTTGGGTATTTTATCACTGCTGTGAACTGTGACTGACAGATTGGACAGGTAGAAATTCAGACAAAATACCAGTTTCCCCAAAGCTTTGTGAACTGGGAATCTGGCCAATCCCTTTCCCTGGGACTCAGTTTCTCATGGGTGAGAGAGCAATGTCTTAGTTCTTACAGGTGTTAGGAAGATAAATGACTGAAAACCACAGTGTCAAATGACATGCCACCCTTTGGGATCTATTGAGGACATTTAGCAAAGGGCTTTGCCACTCTTGTGAAAAGTGTGCTGTCTTCCTAAAAGCTCTCCTGGAAAGAAAGAAAAGACCTATGGTGAAATACATGCTTTAAACCAGGTACCCGGTACTCAATGAGACCCCTCAGCCAGTACAGCACACACAACCTTCATAACCCTCTGGCCAAGAATATGGGTTCTCTAAGTTCCTTCAGACTAGAAGGAACAGATGCTGTTTAGTGTAGGGCTGTGCCCACAGAAAGGAGATAAGGGAAGTGAAAAGAAAAGTCTAAGGGAGAGAAGAAATTAGTGACCCCAGCCCAAGTTCTCTCACTTTTTAAATCACGTACTATTATCTTATAATTAGGCAGTAGGTGATGAAATTCTTCTGTAATATTGCTACACATGAAGCTAAATTCCTCTTTGACCCTGTCTCTCTACAAACGTCTCATTCTTCCAGGAGGTATTCACAGCTTTCAGTTTGGTGAATATCTTCTGACACCTTGTTCTATATGTACATGCAGACATATATATATCTATATGTCTATATCTATTCATACACATGTTTTGTGCATATATTTAAAAAATATAAATGGGATTCCATCATACATATTATTCTGAAACTTACCTTTTGCACTGAACAATGCCTCTTGAAGATTTGTTATTGCCTATACATATAAATTTATTTTGTTGTCTTTAACTGCTGCCAAGACTCCCAAATTATGGTTATCCCCCAGGCTATTCCATCATTCCCTTATTTAACTATGATTGACCACTGTTTTGCTAAAATGAAAATGGTCCACTTCACACCCCTCTACCTGCTTCCTTGGTAACAAGCATGTTTCTCTGGCGTAGATACCATGATATCGAATGCAGGGACACAATGTTTTCATTTTTAGTAGATATTATCATACTGCCTCTAATATAGATACACTGATTTACACCAGGGGTGTATGAGAGGAAATTGCCCCTCTTGTTTTCAATTTAAAACACATGTTGCCAATCTGCTTGCAGAAAAGAGTCATCTCATTTCATTGAGATTTATTTTCCCCTGATTTTTGGCAGCTGGGCATTATTTCATTTTCTTAACCATTTAAGTTTCCTCTTTTGTGATACACCTGTAATTGACCCACCATCTCTCTTACATAGAGCCGCATGATTTTTTAAACTAAATTTTGGGAGTGTTTGTAAATTCTGAATCCTAATATTTTGGTATCCATGCTGCAAATATTTTCCCTTGGGTTATTACTGACCTTTTAACTTCATTTATAGAATCCCCATGTAGTGTTTTTTCAATGATAAGTTTTAAATTTTAAGGTGGTCATGTTCATTGGCCTTTGATGAATTTTGCTTTTCTTTAAAATATCTTGAGTATGAATGCCCAGGTCAAAAATATTATTTTTGTATATCCTTTTCCTATTGTGAAGCCCATGTATTTTGCTGACTCAGAATACTGCCTGAAGCTCTGCACCCTTTATCAGGAATAAGGACTGGTACATGCTTAAGGACACTGGCACCCTATCTGGAGAGCAACCATTTACACTTTGAGTTGAATCTGAAGTATTTGCAAGGTGGTAATCAGAAATGTGCTTCTAAGGCTGCTAAGAGAAGTAGTTGGGGTTGTTGTAAGAAGTTTCTCTGCTATCATAAAACAAAAGAAACATTCAAACTACAAATCCTGAAAAGGCATGGAATGGGGGCCTCCCTGGTGGCGCAGCGGTTAAGCGCTGCGCTGTGGAGCTGTCGGCAGCGGCGACGCGAGTTCGACGCCCGACTGGGGAGAATCCCACATGGTACGGCAGACCTCTCCTGCCTCGCCCGCTGCTCCCCTCAGCAGTGTATTTCAGTGTATCTGCCTGTTCTGCTACCCGCTCCGTCTCTGGTGAACCCTCTCACCGCCCCACGCCTCTGGCCTGTACCCCAGCTTGTATGTATAAAAAAAAATCTTTAAAAAAAAAAAGGCATGGAATGGCTTGTTCTGGAGATAACCAAACCTAGGCAGACATGTATTTGTTTAAGATATTTAGGATAACTTCACACTGGGAGAGGCAGTGTCCAGAGCTTCTGGACGTTGCCACAGGTAACACTGTTAAAAGGAAATATAGCCACACAGACATTTTTAAATTTCTGGTAGCCACATTTAAAAAAACACAATGTAATCTCTTCATTAAGAGAAGCAGAAAATGACAAGAAAACAAATCTTAGAGGAGTCCCAGAGCATAAGATCTTTGAGTAAGTTTCTAAGGATGCGTAAGAGTTTTCCAGTTAAGAGGCATCTTAGTTAGCAGGAATAAAATATTTTTAAAAATATGGACACATCAAGGTGCAGGTGCTGTTCTAGATGAATGAGGTGTTCTAGACTTGCCAAAAGACAGGACTAAATCATTCACCCATTCACTTATTCAACGGATTCCTAGTAAACCTAAAATATGTCAGTTACTGTGATAAATGCAGAGGATTTAGAAATGAGTGATAACGATTTGACTTCTACCTTTGTGCAACTTAAAATCTAGCAAGAATGGCAGCTGTTACCAAAGTTCCAGCAATCATGTGTGAGAGGGGAAGGAGGACGGAATATCTGAGTATGTGAGCGAGGAGTTGGGTAGTGGCCTGGGACAAATTATAAGGGGGTGGGGGGTGTCATGTGAAATGGATTTGAGAGAGACTTCCAGGAGCTGAGAGTGACACTCAGTCAATAACAAAGGAAATGGGGACCTCAGTCCTACAACTGCAAGGAATTGGATTCTGCCAACAATCTGAGTGAGGGTGGAAATGATTTTTCCCAGAGCCTCCAGTTGAGAATTCAACTTAGCCAATAACTTTCCTTTGGCCTTGGGAAACCCTGAGCCATGCCATTTAGACTTCTCACCTCCAGAAATGTGTACTAATAAATGGACATTATTGTAATACATTAAATTTGTGGCAATTTTTACACCGCAGCATTCTGCCTCCCGCCCTCCCCCACCCTGGTTTCTTGCCCTCCAATAAAATTTCTATTGTGGACATAGCAGGTCCAAGCACTTAATCCTCACAACAGTCCTGTAAGCCAGGTATTTCTATTATTGCCATTCACAGATGAGAAAACAGGCTTAGAGAGATGGGATTTGGGATTTGTTTCCTAGGGACACAGAGCTAGTAAGCCACACTCTATGGATTCTCATTGTCTTTAGGATAGATTGAAACACTGAGGCATGGAATTAAATGCCCTTCCTGACTCAGCTCTTGCTCACCCAACCAACCTCATTTTAAAATGGTCCTCTCACTAAAATGCCTTGTTGTCCTAGAATCTGCCATTCTCCCTTGATTCCTTGACTTTGCATATATAGTTCTACATGGAAGGGGGCCTGCCCTCTCCCTCCATTTATTTTTCCTATGACTGACCCAAAAGTTGCTTCAGTCTTGTCTAAGATGCCACCTCTCCCAGGAAACCTTCCTTGACTTTTTCCTAGGCTGTATAGGATGGCACTCCAGCTTTTCCCTAGCACCTCATGTTCTCCCTGTGTTGGACACTTTCATTCACTAGATTGTAAGCTCCTAGAAGTCCAGGACAGCAATTTGTTCATCAAATTGTCCTAGCAAAGTAACTGGAGCATAGTAGCTACTCAATAAATATTTACAGAGTGGATGAATAAAACCGCTTTATTCAAGAGGTAGTGGGGAGCCATCCAAAGTCTTGATTGATGCAAGGGAGTGACCTAGTCAACCCCTACCCACAAGGACAAGCTGAGGACAAGTCTTGTGCACAAGGACCCACCTTCATTAGCATCGGAAAATGAAAAAAAAATCCATTTGTTTTTTGGTCTTGGAGTTTTTGAGCTATGCAACTTGGTTCTTCTCTCTTCTTGACCACATCTGGATACTGAAAAATGCCAGAAACTGTCACAGTATGACTAGGTTTCCCCTTTTGAAGGAGAGACGTGGAAAAAGAGCTTGCAACTTGGGTCTGGGATCTGAACTCTGACTAGAATCAGGAGTCCCCCTGCCAAGAAAACTGGGGGAAGCTGAAGTGATATGGGAAGTCTTAACCATGACCCTAAGGTGATGTGGGGGTGGGGGTGAGGGTGTTGGAGACGGTGAGCCTGTGAAAGGCCTCCTGTAACCTGGACTATTCTATAGCCACACTTGCTCTGAGGACACACTGCCCCATCTTGTTCTCCTTAAATATGCAAATATTACTTCCAGGGAAAGAAGGCTGGAAGGCTTTCTGCTAAAGGCTTGCAATTCCCAGCTTGCATCCCAGCAACGTGGTTAGAGTCTCCGTTAGAGACCGCTGTGTGTCTTGGTCTCCCTGATTGCACAAAGAGCACTCCCCACAACGCTGCCTTGAAGGACCAGGAACCCAGTCTGGAGGCGCTGGGAAAAGTGAGAAGTCAAGTCAGATGCGTCTAGTCAGCCCTAAACACAAGGAGAGAAGCCAGAGAGCACAGAAGACACGAGCTGGTCTCTTCGCCTAAACGTGGGCCCTAGGCACTGCAGCAGCGGGGTTCCCGCGCAGTAGCTCGCAACCGCGCGCAACCCGGCGGCTAGTGGGCGGAGGGCGCCCAGACTCCTGCAGCAGCTGAGCGGAATAGGAGCGGACTGGGCGCACCGGGCGCAGCTAGGCTGTGAGAGGCGGTTCGGAGTGCCGCGCCTCTCACGATCCAGCCCCGCCGCAGCAGAGAGCAGGGGTGGGAGGGGGAGGAGCCACGTGGGGTGGAGCAAAACCCTGCGACCAGGGGATCCTCGGGCAGAGGCAGAGAGGTGCAGCACTACTCCGGGCGCGCTGCGCTAGGAGCGCTCGCCGTCCCGGCCCAGCACAGCTGAAGCGACTCCCGCCAGCGCCAGCTCTGGCCTTTGGTGCGCGGCCGGGAGAGAGCCACTGTTGCCGGCACAAGGGTCCCGGACTCCTTCCCTACCCTAGAGCTGCCGACTGCCCACGCTGCCCCTGCAGTCCCAGCGAAACTCGCCCGACCCGTCGCCCGAGCCCTGGTTGCGCTATGGATCCTTCAGAAAAGAAGATATCCGTGTGGATCTGCCAGGAAGAGAAGCTAGTGTCGGGCCTCTCCCGCCGCACCACTTGCTCCGACGTGGTGCGGGTGCTGTTGGAAGACGGCTGCCGGCGACGAAGGAAGCAGCGGCGGGGCCGACGGCGGGGGGCAGCCGGCGACCCTTCAGGGCCAGGGGAGCTACGGGAACCCCTGGACGAGGACGATGAGGACGACGACGAGGCGCTGACTCAGGGCCTGCTGTGCGGGCCTCCGCAGTGCTATTGCATCGTGGAGAAGTGGCGGGGCTTTGAGCGCATCCTGCCCAACAAGACGCGCATCTTGCGCCTCTGGGCTGCCTGGGGCGACGAGCAAGAGAATGTGCGCTTCGTGCTAGTCCGCAGCGAGGCGTCGCTGCCCAACGCCGGCCCGCGAAGCGCTGAGGCGCGAGTTGTGCTCAGTCGAGAGCGCCCTTGCACTACCCGGGGGGTCCAGGCGAGGCCCAACGTGACCATGACCCAGGAGAAGCAGCGGCGGGTGGTGCGCAAGGCTTTCCGCAAGCTGGCTAAGCTCAACCGACGGCGCCAGCAGCAGTCGTCGTCACCCTGTTCGTCCACTTCGTCGTCCACCACCTCGTCGTGCTCGTCGTCGCCGCGGGCCACCGAGAACGCGTCTGTGGAGCGCATGGAGACGCTGGTGCATTTGGTGCTCTCTCAGGATCATACCATCCGTCAGCAGGTGCAGCGGCTACGGGAACTGGACCGCGAGATCGATCGCTATGAGGCCAAGGTGCACTTGGACCGCATGCGGCGACATGGAGTCAACTACGTGCAGGACACTTACTTGGTGGGCGCATGCCTCGAGGTCGAAGAGCCTAGTCCCGGAGAGGAGCCGGAGGTGCCGGCAGCGGCTGAGCCTATGGATGGCGAGGCTCAGGCGGCCAAGCTGGAAGAGTTGGCCCGGCGCTGCGACGACCTCCTGCGGTTGCAGGAGCAGCGGGCCCAACAGGAGGAGTTGCTGGAGCGCCTTTCAGCCGAGATTCAGGAAGAACTGAACCAGAGGTGGATGCGGCGGCGCCAGGAGGAACTCGCCGCGAAGGAGGAGCCGGTGGACACCGAAGGCCACCTGGAAGGCGAGCTGCTGCTGGAGCAGGAGCAGGTCAGGACGCAACTCAGCACTAGCCTCTACATTGGGCTCCGGCTTAACACAGACCTGGAGGCCGTGAAGTCGGACTTGGATTACAGCCAGCAGCAGTGGGACAGCAAGGAGCGCGAGCTGCAGGGCCTTCTCCAGACTTTGCACACACTGGAGCTGACTGTAGCGCCCGACGCTGCTCTGGGCTCTGGCCGGCCTTCTCCGGAACCCCGACCTCAGGCTTGCGCCGACGTGTGGGTGGATCAGGCCCGTGGATTGGCCAAGAACTGTCCAGGGAACGACGAGGACTCGGACACCGGGCTGAGTTCTATGCACAGCCAGGACTCGGACTCGGTGCCCGTGTGCGAATCGCTTGTGTAGCAGGAGCAGGGTGGGACAGGGAGACCAACGCTTCTCCCTTGCTTGTGGAGAACACTGACCCAGGCAGCTCAGGGGCTTGAAACCTGGTTGGGGGTTAGCCCAGGACTCCTGCAGGATAGCAGCTCTCTAGCTGGGCCTTGGGAGGGGTCAGGACACCCGCCCCTCAGCGGTGCGCCTCTGGTGAAAGTGCGGGACTTAGAAGCCGGGTCTCCAATGCGAGGCTTTTTAGGGGAAGGAAGGAGGGAGATGAGATTCCCTCCCCCTTTGCTCCAAGTGGAAAACAAATGTTCCAGGGAAGTTGACGTGGTCCGAGCCCATTTTCAAAGACATATATGAAAGTATTATGGAGATTTCACCACTTTTTTGTTGGGGAAGGACTGATGGCAGCTAGAAATTTAGTTTGTAGCAAAAACGCTTTTAAAAGAAACACTTGGATGAAAAGGAAATTCCTTGACTGTTAATTGTGACTGTGAACATGTTAAAACTAGCCAAAGAGGACGCACTGGTGTTGGTCTCAGCCTTATAACATTGATAAAACCCATAGGCACCAAAATCCAGGCTGTTTACATTTCTACAGATTCGGGAATTACCCATCTGTTAAACTGCCTTTTATTTTCTTTCAAAGGCTGAATTGTATGGAAGTCTAACCTTGCATATCCTCCTGGTAAATACTGTGTGTGCTAAAATGGGATTTCCCCCCAAAATAATAATTTATTATTACAAAAGCCAAACATAATACTTTTGAGATAGATTCTTGGCAGACATAATCGCTGGTTAAAATTTAATCTGGGCTCTTTGGGATTTGACCCTGCAAAGGTATGTGTGTTGTCCTTTCATTCATATTGCCATTTTGTCCACTTTCATCTGAAGTAACTTTTTCTGTTACTTCAAAACAGTAAAGGGGAAAGTAGCAGAACTCAAGTACAACTAAATTTGCTGTTTAATGAGCACTCTGTTTGAAACTAAGACTTGAAAGCAAGATCTTTGTTCGTGTTGAGCTTTAGAACTGAGCTGTATGATTAAAACTAACCATGATCTCAACAGACTTTAGTCAAACCTAAGTCTAACTCCAGTTTCTTTGGTTAGAGAATAGTTATTTGTTCAAACCTACGGTGAGATAATATAAATATCACAGTTTACTAGATAAGGCCCCCAAAGAAAAACTACAACCAAACTATCTAACAGTACACCTTGGGTGAACAATTTGATTAAGACCAGCACATAGCCATACATAAAAGCACGTAAAAGTGAGCTAATGATCTGAATCACTCTCCTCTGGCTCACACCTTTGCTTACACTAGGAAATGCAAGTGTAACACCTTTTTCTCCCTGGCTGGTGACAGAGCCCTGGGGGGAACTCAATGTAATCGTTCCATTTATTTCAATTAAAACTTATCAGTTATAGCTAGTTGTTGCCCTTGTGGAAGGAGTCTGCTGGCTGCGTTCCCTCTGGAGTTCAGTACTTCTGAGGAATGTAGGATCTAATCTGTCCTGAGGTGTTAACAATGGGGTGTGTGTGTGGTGTATAGCAGCTTGGTATCAACCTAACTGGAGGGGCTGGCTGCAGTTTCAACACTACATGTGAAGATAAGAGGTTATGCTTTATAGAGAAGTTTCCTCCCTTGGAGAGATTCTGTCTGCTTCTTGCCAATGGGGTCCTACCCATTTAACCCCCTCAAGCCCTGTGGGTTGTCTTCTCAGACACAGTGACCTCCCCCCAAACCCCCAGACTGTTAGAACATGTGTGGATGTTTCAGATTTTTAAGTACAATGGGAATGAAAAAGTCGTTTTCTTAATTGATATTTTCAAAAGACATTAGTAGGCATAATTATGGTTTTTCACCTTCATCTGATCAAGAAAACATCCATGTATCTGGTCTTGAGCATGATTAAAATGAGGAAGGGACCCAAAGAAACCCACTGTCCCCCGACAGTCACTTTATCCCATAAATACAAAGCCTAATGATAGCTTTCCTTTTGAGGCAGAGCTAAAATCCTCATTAGAGTTTGACAAACGCTGCTTGTCTGAATGGTTTAGGCTGGCAATGGGCTGACCTGGTGGTTTTCAAATTATTATGCTTCCCCCCACCCCCAGGCTGTTAGGGGAGGTGGTTCTTGGACGTTTATTAACTCCAAGGAGAACACAGAAGTTGGCAGAACAGGCCTGCCTGGCAGAAAGGGGCTGTTTTTCTTTTCACTATTATTATTTTAAACTTGGATGGGCTGCTGACGTCAGCAAATGTGCCTGAAGCCTGTAAAGCAAATAAACCACATCACAGGCAGGTCTGTGGGATCCATTGGTGCCTTCCTCCAGAACCTTCCCATCCTGCCCGCCTGAAGATGCTTCCCTAGTCAACTCTTCAGGCAGTGAGGAGGGTTTGTTTATCACAAAGGGTGGCCCAATCTGCCCATTTTTTCTTTCAACCAAATCAATCCTATCCCCAACCGGCACTCTCTGTGTGGGAAGGAGAAAGGGGGGTGGGGAGAGGAGAAAGGAGACAATAGCTTCTTTGACTAAGAGCTCTTGAAAGCCTGAGAAAGGTGGACTATAAATATAAAAACCTACCAAAGCAGTGCCTGTGCCTAGAAAGTGACTTGTAAATGCAGGCTCTTTTAAAATTTCACTCTTTTTCAGCAATCATCATGGCAGTAAGAATGAGCATAAATGACAGCATCAGCACAAAGATCTCTGTGCCCCTGGGAAAAGTAAATCCTCTCCTGTTCCCCAGGATTAAATCCTGAGGAGGAACTAGCTAAGAATATAAAATGAAACAGGCTCCCCACCATCCAGTCCCATCTTTTTTGGAACTGCTGCAACTTACTGTATTTTTTATATAAATGATCCCACTGTCAGTCACCTCCCACCAAAAAGATTCCATTGGTCATCTCTGTTTACTATCTTATAAAATGTGATTATTATTAACTGTTAAAAGTTATCCACTATAGTCCTTATTATGGGCTTGAAAATAACTTAAATGAAAAGTGACTCAAAATCCAGACACCAGAGCTTATCACTACCAAAAATTCTGTATTTCCTGTCAGAACTTTTGAATTATGAAGATTTCATATTTTACTTCTTTAGAAAAATACTTCATTTTAATGAGATTGTAATCTGCTCAGGCTTTGACAGACCTCTTGTGAACAGCTCCATTGATCTGCTGAGTGCATCCTGGTACATGTAATGGTTCTCGAGTTACGATATTGTCCCAGTATTGTTTTATACTATTATAAAATAGCACTTGTGCACTTATCTATTTCCCTAGTTAAGCCCCCAGCCCATAAGATAGGTTGATACTTAAGTGCAAAATTGTTTTTCAAAAGATTTGTTTTAGTTTCAATCAGCTAACCATGAGTGTGCCTATTTCCAATTTACCACATCTTCACTTTCGTTAGATATTACATTTTAATCAAAATTACTTCATTTTTTCTTTGTGACCCCAGGAATCCAGAGCTGGCAACCACTGACTTAAAATATCCTCACAAAAGAAAAGGCAGTTCATCTGATCAGATGTGTTAAGAGGACCCTGTGCTTTCTTTCCTTCCCAAGCCCTTGTACCCCATGAGCACTGCTTTGTAATAGCAATCCAATCTCATTTCAGAGCTGGCCCACAATCTGATCTGTCTGAGTAGGAGCTCAATTAAGGGGATTAACAAACAGGAGAACCAGATTTATTTAAAAAAAATTCATGATCTATTTTCATCGCAAGTCTATGGGAAAAGGTTATTCTTAGAAGGTGATGTCTTAAAACATGTTTGATGGTGTACTTCTCCCTACCCACCCCTATCAAAAATCCAATGAAAATAAATAAAATACATAAGCCCACTTGCTTATTAACAGCCTCTAATTAACAGTTTAGATTTTTCTAGGAATTTTATTCTACAGGTGATGCTACACCTGAGCACATTCTTAAAGTCTTAAACAGGGACAATGTGATTATAACAATTTGTGGAAATTCTGGTGTGAAAATGTACATGAAACATCTTCTAAATAGAAAGGTAGGAGGATGGGGAGGAACGATCTTTTGTGGAGTGCTTTCCAAATGCCATACCCTCCTTCTGCATTTTCTCTGCTTGTGAGGTGAAACTTTTTAACCTCCAATTTTTATAGATGAAAAATGAAAGATTATTTAGTTGGCAAGAAGCAGCTGCAGGATTTTAACCCAAACCTGACTCCAAAACCTGTGCCCATTTTCCTCATCACACCAGGCATGTTAGAGCCATGAAGTGTTTCAGCACAGCCTGAGACAGGTTCCCTAGTGTTGCCATTAAAAGGGCCTCCAAGATGATCAAGTCTTGCCCAAGTATTTCTATCAGGGAGGTGGAATGATTTCCTAAGCATCCCAGAGCTAATAAATTTCTATAAGGTGAGGATTTAGGAAAAGAAAAAGGAGGAGAGATTCCCAGAAGTTTCTGCGCATTAAAACCCTGTGTGTCTCTCAGCATGGAGGTTCTGACTGAGTGCTCTAGGGCACAGGCACATAGTCAACAATCTAGAACCCACAGTCATCCGGGTAGATGCTGTGTGCCCAGTGACATCTGCAAGGTGATGCCAATCTTGGCTGTGCTGGAGCTGTCCCAATACTTTTAATCTGCCTCTGGGTGTATGAGGATAAGAGAAGGGTGGCAGGCAGGCATGCTGGGCCTTCCGGAGACCCCTGTGCCCATGGCGTTAGATATGAACACGTGATAGAGGGCACTTTTGGCCATGCTGACACCTCTGAGCATATGAATTGCTTTGAAGGGCTGCCCAGCCTCGGATCCTCTTCTGTGTTCTCATGCAGAGTTTTCCTGTTTCGGACACTTCAGGATCCCATAGCTTTCAGGATAAAAATTCACATTTCTTGGCAGGATTCATGAAGTTGTTGGTTAACTAGTTCAAGACTCCTCTTCAAGGTCCTTCCCCAGACCATACTCCTAGAGATCTCAGAGTTAAGTGGATCCTATTTCTTCATCAGGCCACACTGCCATCCTTTCTGCAAAAGCTCTTTTTTTTTTTTTTTAATTACTTTGTTTTACTTCATGTTCCCCTTCTTCCTCCATTCCCACTCCCATTTTCCTTCTGGCTCCCCTCTTGTATAGACACCTATTCCAGTGTAATTAATCTATGACCTTCTAAACCATCTTATATACTCAAGGCTGTCCTGTCGCACAACTCCAGAGGGCACCATTCTTAATGTATTCTGGAGTCATGCTCCAGAGGGCACCATTCATGTAGGAAACTGGGCACAGTAACCCAGAAACTGAACAACGTGCTGGCACAACCCATTTGCTCATGTAGGTATGTATGTTCTTGGCAATTAATTATGAAATGGCCTGTGTGCTTGTGTTTAGTGTGTATGGCCTCTACTGGACTGTAAAACTCATGATATTTCACTTTTCACACAAAATTATGTTTGTGCAAAAGCTCCACTGAGTTTAATTATTTTTTGACCTTTGATTATTTTTTAAAGTGATAGTATCGTATCACTTTAATTAAATACATTGCTTAGTGGCAGACAATGAGGTTGTCCCCAATTCCTTGCTTTCTCAAACAATATTGTAAAAATATAGACAGATATTTGTGACTATATGAGAACTTGTCTGAAGCTTAAAATCCGGAAGATCAAGTGCTAGACTGCTAGATTACTCTCCCAGTGGCTACACCAAGTTAGGATCTTAGCAGGATCTTTCCCCATAGCCTCACCAGCACTTGGGATTAGCCAACTTTTTATTGTTTACAGATTTGCCTTGATTTTCATGTCTTCGAATTCTACTGAAGTTGGTTTTCATATACTTAAAATCTTTTAGGTTCCCTTTCTATCTTTTAGGTCCCCTTATTATTATCAACCATTTTTTTCCTTGGGGTCTCCCCTTTCTGCTAAGTCGGCAGGAGTTTCTTATTAGAGCAAGTATAAATATCTTATTTTAATCTGTCCTCTATCTTTAACTGTTTTTATGGTATTCATTGTTAGAAACTGTCTTTATTTTAATAGAACTGAATTTGGTGCACCCACACCCCTTAATGGCATGTGACCTGGTGTTCTCTTTTAAAGTAGCGAAGATACGCTTCTGTGTTTTCTTTTGTTAACCACATACTTTCTCTCTTTCTTTTTCTTTCCCTCCCTCATTCCTTTGTCATTGATTAACTGGGATGCTTCTTTAGAAAGAACATTTTTCTCATTAAATATCTCCCAGAGGAACAGTTTAAATTCTGAATACCCTGAAATATAGAATAAAAGCATAATCACTACCTTTTTATTTTTATTTACCTGTGTTCAAAATAATAAGGTTGTTTCTTAACATTTTCCAAAGGTGACTGATAATTTTTATTTTGTTCAAATTTCTGGAAATTGTTGGGGTGCAAAACCCCTCTGAATTCTTCTCGGGCTGGATTAGCAATTAAAATAGCATCAGATGGTGTTAGCAAAGGAAAGACAACCAGTTTAATAACATATGTATGGGTAATTTACATAATTGTAAATTCTGAAAAATAATGGTGCAAACCAGAAGTATTTATCCTGCGTTTTGGGACTTAGGGTTTCAAGGGCAGAGAGGGAGAGACTTGACATGTCATATAAGGAGGGGACAACTTCATCCTTTCTCTGAGCATAAAGATGAAATTCTTAGAGGTCATGTTTACAATTGAACTTAGAACTGGATGAGACCCCTACATTCTTCTAGGTCATGAAAAGGGAAACAGTGATTGCTTCTTTGACAAGGAAAGGACCAAAAACTTAGGACATGACACTTTTTTGTTCAATTAGGGGGAGGTGAAGGACTTAGGCAAGGACTTTCCTAGCCTTCAGGATCCACACTACTTTTAACTGAAAACAAGCGGCATTCTTTAGATAATGGTAATAGATCTCCCAAGGCTCACAGGTCATTGACTGACCTCTAATTCTCATACCAAGGTGACAATAAGCTTAATCTGGGCATTTTAAGAAAAGCTTATCTAACTCCTTTGGGGAGACTGACCCCAGAATGTCATTATGAAATTTTGAATTGTAAATAATATATTTCAAGCCACTGTAGTTATTAATATTACTGATGCTTACATTGCCTCATGTCTGACTAGTGAGAATCTCTGCAGGTTAATTCCTGAATCCTTTTCATATAATTTTATTAATCTTTGAAAATGTCCTTTCCTCTCTGGTGAATCAAGATGTTCTAGATCCATATTGTACACTTCTGCCCCAGACCATGAATTTAGCTGTTCCTATAAGGACTTCTGATTCCTTTTAATGAGTAATAATGTTACAGGGCAGGGAGAGGGGCACCCCCGAAACCCCAGACCTGCGCTGTTCTAAATGGGTTCTGCCATCCGCTGCATCAATGCAAAACATACAGGACCTTTTGTGGAAAGAAACTTTAATACAATTAGAAAAGACAGAGAAGACAAAGAATATATTTTCTAAGTCAAGCACCCATGTTATCCAACTCCTCGTGGGTAAAAGTCCCCCAAACGGGATTGGCCCAAAGCAAGTCTCGAAAGCCTGCCACAAGTCTAGAACAGCGAACCAAAATACCTTTCGGCAGGGACCCATCCAAAAGGGTCAGAAACAGTCAGACAATTCTGAGAGGAACAGAACAAAATCAAAACCAAAATCAACACAGCCATCATTAACTTCCCCATGGGTCTCTCACCCGCATATCTTTCAATCAGTCCAGGCCAGTGCAGCTTCTTTACAAGTCTCTCTGCTCCTTGGGCCTCTTCTGGCTCCATCCTTCTTCCCTCTCCTCCTGTCTTCTATCTGTGTGTTCTGTCTCCTCTGTGTGTGTCCTGTCTCTCTTCTCCAGCTTCTTATATCCTGCTCAGTTCCACCCTACCTTCGGTGGGACAGGAAACCTGGGACCACCCCATTACAATAATATTTAGAAATCACTGTTTGGATATTAGGGATATGCATTGCCCCTGGATTGGTGATTGCTTTTAGGATATTTTAGTGGAAAAGAATAGAAAATACATTGTTTTTATTTGCTTCTAATTTTTTTATTGTAGTAAAATACAGATCACATAAAACTTACCATTTCAACACTTTTTTAAAGTGTAAAATTCAGTGGAATTAAGTACCTTCGCAATATCATGCAGCCATAGCCCCTCATTCTCCCTTCCCCCTTGTCTTCTTCTAGTATCTTCTTTGAATAAATATCTGTTCAAGTCCTTTGCCCATTTTAAAAGGCTTTTTTTTTGGGTTGTTTTTTGTTGAGTCATACTAGTTCTTTACATATTGTAAATATAAATCTCCTATCAGATAAATGTGATTTGCAAATATTTTTCCCATTATGCTGGTTGCTTTTGTTGATAAAGTCTCAAGTTTTTAATTTTGATGATGTTCAATTTACCTATTTTTTCTTTTGTTGCCTCTGCTAATGGTGTCATTTTCAAGAAATCTTCACAAAATATCATAAAGCTTTCCTACTATTTTCTTCTAAGAGTTTTCTAGTTTCAGTTCTTATGTTTACATCTTTGATCCAGTTTGAGTTAATTTTTGTATATACTATAAAGGAAAATTTCAGCTTCATACTTTTGAATGAGTATATCGAGTTTTCCAAGCACTATTTATTGAAAAGATTGTCCTTTCCCAGGTCTCCTTGGTGGCACAAAGGAGGTTAATTCTCAACACTATGAAACTATCAGCAGTCACTGTAGCACTAGTTCAATCCCCAGTCAGGGAGCTGACCCACATGGTGCAGTGGACCTCTCCTTGTCTTGCCCTCTGCTCCCCTCAGCAGGGTATTTCAGTTGATCTGCCTGTTCTGCTCCCCACTCTGTTTCTAGTGAGTCCTCTTACTCCCCCATCCCTACACACACACCTCTTGCCTCCACCCCGGCTCTTCTAGAAATAAATAAATCTTTTTTAAAAAAGATTGTCCTTTCCCTATGGAACGATATTGACACCCTTGCTGAATATTAATTGACCAGATATGCAAAGATTTATTTCTGAACACTCTATTCTATTCTATTGATCTCTATGTCCATGTTTATGCCAGTACCATGCTGGTTTTGGTTACTATGGCCTTATAGTAAGTTTTGAAATCAGAAAATGTGAGGTTTCTGATTTTGTTCTTCTTTTTTAAGATTGCTTTGACTATTTAAGGTTCTATGAAGAACAGTGTGAATTTTAGGATGGGTTTTTCATTTCTGGGGGAAAAATGTCATTGGGATTTGGATGTGTATTGAAATTTGTAGATAGCCTTGAGTATACTGTTGTTATCTTAATAATGCAAAATGTCCCAATCCATGAGCATGAGACTGCTTTTATTTTAAACTTCTTTAATCTTCTTCAGTAATGTATCACAGATTTCAGTGTACATGTGCTTTGCCTCCTTGTTAAATTTATTTATAAATATTTTCTTATTTTTTATTCTATTGTAAATGTAATTGTTTTTCTTAATTTCCTTTTTGTATCATTAATTGTTAGTGTATAGAAATGCCAAAGATTTTGCACATTGATTTTGTATCCTGAAACTTTGCTGATTTTTTTTATTAATTCTAACAGCTTTTTTAGTATGTCAATCTTTAGGCTTTTCTACATATAAGATACCGTCATCTTCCAACAGAGATTACTTTTTTCTTTACAATTTGGATAACGTTTTTTTCTTTCTCTTGTCTATTTGTTCTGTGTGACATTATGATTTAGAAATATATATATATATATATATATATATATATATATATATATGAAGTCATTTGGGTGACCAAAATATATTTCTCATACGTATTTGATCTTAACCCTTTTAACCCACACCCACAGTTCTGGTCTCTTAGCTCCCCCCAAAGCCTTGGAATTTCCTAAGTGTTATGAGTGACAAAGGTGTCTTTTGCTATGCTAATTAAGGTAATTTTTGAAAAGCACCTAAGAGGGGGGACTGGTTGCCAGGGAAACCAACATGCATCCAGTGTTGTTGAATATAACAAGATTTGGGGAGGTAGTGGCATTCCTAAGGAGGGCATGAAAGTTCTGTGCCTCTTCTGTATTCCTTCCCTTATGCCTCTTCCATCTGACTATTGATTTTTATACTATAATATCTTAATAGTATCTTTTGTGATAAATCAATGATTTAGTGAAATGCATTTCCTGAGTTCTGTCTACTGTTCAAGCAAATTAATCAAACCTTAGGAAGTATCCTGGGAACTTCTGATTGATAGCAGTTGGTCAGAAGCACAGGCTGTATGGGTTTCCAGTGGGCCCCTGAAGGCTGAGGAGGGAGGTCATAGGAACCTCCAGTTTGTTGGTTGGTCAGAAACACAGATAATTGTCTGGGACTTACCTGGGGCTTGTAACAAGAGCCTGAGATGGAGGGTGGTTTTGGAACCTGACACTCTTGCCAGTGTCAAAATTGAGTTACATTCTCACACACCCCGCTGGTATACAAAAATTGTTTGTTGGTGTGGGGAAGCTTCTACACACTGGTTGGAAGTTGGCCTTCAGGAATGCCTAACTACTTAAATTCTGGCTTAAACTTTGATACTGTGCTGAGTAGAAGTAGTGAAAATGGGCATCCTTATCTTATTCTTGCCCTTGTGGGAAAACTTTCAGGTTTTTATCATCAAGTGTGATTTAACTGTGTGTTTTTCATATATAGGTTTTATCCTTTTGGGGAAGTTTCCTTCTTTTGCTAGGTTTTGAGTTTGTGTTTTTTTTTTTTAAAGAAAGTGTGGTAAATTTTGTCAACAGCTTTTTCTACGTCAATTGAGATGGCCATGTGCTTCTTCCTCCCCTTATTTTGTTAATGTGCTGTATAACATTAACTTATTTTTATATGGTAGCATATAATGCTTACGATATACTGTGATTTTGTTTTGCTAGTATATTGCTGAGGATTTTTGTATCAGTATTCATCAGAGAGATTTGACTATAGTTTTCTTGTAATGTGTTTGTCTAGTTTTGGTACAAGATTATGCTGACTTTACAGAATGATTTAGGGAGTGTTATTTTTCAATTTCTTGGAGAGTTTTAGAAAAATTGTTAATTCTTCTTTAAATGTTTTGTAGAATTTATCAGTGTAGTCCAGGTGGTCCAGAACTTCTCTTTATTAGAAGTTTTTTGATTCCTCATTCAATCTCCTTACTATTGTAACAAGTATAAATATATATTATTATATAAAAGAATTTATTTCATCTACATTGTTCAACATGTAGTATTACAATTATTCATAGTATTCTCTCATAACCCTTTATATTTCTATAAAATTAGTGACATCATTTCTGATTGTAGAAATTTGATTCTTTTCTCTATCTTCTAGTTAATCTAAGATTTGTCAATTTTGTTGATATGTAAAAAGAATCACTTTTGGGTTCATTGATTCCCTCTGTTTTTCTAGTCTGTATTTTGTTTATCTCTAGTCATTATTTCCTTTCTTCTGCTAACTTTCAGCTTAGTTTGATTTCTTTTTCTACTTCTTTAAAGTTTAAATTAGTCTATTGCTTTGAGATCTTTTTCTCTTTTAATGTATTCATTTTGAGCTATACGTTTCCCACTTAGCACTGCATTTGCTGCATTCCTAACTATTAGTATGTGTGCTTCTGTTTTCATTTATCTCAAGGTATTTCTTAGTTTCCTTTGTGTTTTCTTCTTTGCCATATTGGTTATTTAGGAACATTCTGTTTATCTTCCACATATTTCTCAACTTTTCAGTTTTCCTTTTGTTATTGACTTTAGCTCTTTTGTGACTGGAAATGATAAATTATATGATTTCAGTATTTAAAAATTTATTAACACTTACATGGCCTACTATGTGATCTGTCTTGGAGAACTGGAGAATGTTCTGCATGCACTTGAAAGGGAAAACTGCAGTCTGCTGTTGTTGGATATATGTGTTGTGTTTATGTTTGTTAGGTACAATTGGCTTATGGCATAGTTCAGGTCCTCTATGTCCTTATTTCTCTTCTGTCTTAATTGTTCTGTCCATTATTAAAAATGCTATATTGAAGTCTTTCACAATTATTGCAGAACTATCTCTTTCCTCCCTTCAGTTTTGTCAGTACTTGCTATGTATATTTGAGATTCTGATATTTGATGCATATATGTTTGCAGTTGCTATAATTATATATAACCCAACTCTTTCTTAATATATAAAGTCCCTTTTATTGAACAGTTTTTTCCTTAAGGTCTAATTTGTCTGACATTAATTAGTATACCTTAGCTCTCTTTTGGTTACTATTTGCATGAACTACTTAATCCACCCTTTTACTTTTGACCTATTTATCTTTAGATCTTAAGTTCCCATATTCTCTATTTCTTGTGACTTAATATCATACTTTCCTTTAGTTTTCTTGCTATAATTTCCTTTGTTCTATGAACATATTTAAAATAATTTCTGCCTGCTTCGTCAATATTTGCTGAAACCTGGACATTTAAAATAACATCAATTTTGGAAATCAGATTTGTCTTTCTTCAGGGTTTATTATTGTTGTATCAAATTCATTGTTTTTTCTTTTTGTTATCTCAGTTGGTTTGTTTAATGACTTTTAGCTTAATTTTGTTAAGTCTGTACTTTTTGACATTTGGCTACTGAAATCTGTATTCAAATAAACCCATTCATTGATTGCTCATAGATTTCCGTAAATGCTAGAATAAGTAATTCTCCCAACTTTTACTAAGGGGCTCTGTGTATGAGTTAAGGGATCTTTCACATTTCAGGGATTCTGTTTAAAACTCTGCTTGCTAAGAGACTAAAGGACAGCAGAGGTCAGACCTCTGACTTTCTCAGGTCTTTCATGGAAAGGTGCACATCCCTAGAAGACCTCTATGCTTCAACAGCTTTTCCTTTTCACTATTTTTGGTCAGTTTCTTTTCTTCCCAAACTGTTATCCCTGCTTCAGGCAGTTATAATGTTAAATAATTGTCTATAATTGTGTTTAACAAATGTCCCCAGGCAAAAGGATGTTTGCATTGTGTGAGATCTAAATCAGGTAAGGTAAATAAAAGCCAAGGAACTTCCATGCAGGTCAAATAATGACAATCATCTGAGATTGATACTTTAATGAGCTCCAAGTCCATTCAGTCCTCTCTTGTGACACCTAGTCTGGTGACTTTCACTGTGGTTATGGAACTGATGACTTTCACTGTGATGATGGAGTTTCTGTTTTTCAAGGCTACTGTGGAACTAGGGAGAGAGAGAGCACAATAGAGTCAGTGAAAAGAGCACAAACCATGCTGTTCCTACTAAGAAAACTGACATTTTCCTTTAAAACTCTTTGGACAGTTGCAAGCCTTTGCTTAACTTTTGGAATTCTGGAAAACTTGATTCTGACTTCTTTTTTTGCCAATGTGGTCTTACTGCTTTTATCGATGAGTGACATTTTGGAGGTCCTTACTCAGCCATTCCCACTTTCATCACTTACCAAGATTTTTCCTCCCTCCTTCTTTTCTCATTGGTTGAATTAAAAAAAAAATTAGGCTGTCTTCAAAGTCATCAAAATTTACTAAGAGTCATACTTATGCAAACTTTTTGACCAATATATAAACCTATCAAATCTGTGCTTGTCTCTAAGCAAGACAAGAACCTTAACATACTGTTCTCTCTCCCCTCTGATTTTGGTATCATCTACAATTTCAGTTATAGACAATCTTATTTAGCTAAAAAAAAAAAACCTATTCTTTGTATATTTTATTGGGCTATATTAAGCAGAATTGATATCTTTATGATGTTAAATCATTCTACCCAAGAACAAGGTAACACTAAAGTAAAAACAAATCATCTGAAATTCAGTGTGGCTTAAAATAGTTATCATTTATTCTTACTCATGCATCCGTGAGTGAACTGGGAGTTAGCTGGTCCAGGCTAGGCTTAGTTGAACTGGATTCCACTCTGTGGTTTAGACTTAGACCTTTTTCTAGTGTCTGTCATTCTCTTTGGACCAAAAACATAGAGCTTTCCTCAGGGTCTCTTTGAATTGTTATAGAGGCATTAGCCTAGACTTTTTCATTTTTACATCTACTTCTGTGGGCCCATGAGTGTTGAATTATGTCAAGACATAAATATCAAAGTTGTACAATGTGCCAGGCTTAAGGTCTAGGCCTGCAAATGCAGGATAAGTCAAGCTGGTAATGTCAAATCGTTAAAATATTCTCAAAGACATTATTGTGATTTAAAGTTGATAAAGTCCTTTGGAGTCTTATTTTTTAGGCAGCAATACCACTTTCAGTTGCTTACAGAATACTTGTACAAATAAGTACATTCATGATATTCATTGCAGCAATATTTGTCAGAGGGAAATTTGTAATAGTGAATTAGTAACCATCCTAAATAGGAAACTGGTATATAAACCATATTATAATGATTTTATACTATACATCTACTAGCATAATATAGATCTGTGTTGTCGATACGGCGAAAATCTACAATTCATTGTTAAACAAACAAACAAACAAAAAAACCCAAGAAGGTAGAAATAATAAAAGCCTATTGTTTTTGTAGCTCTAAAAGTTACAAATATCTTACTTTTGGCTACTGATGGCTTTGGAATTGATTACTACCCAGGTGCCGTGAGCACCTTTAGCTCTTGTATTGTGATATCCAAATACTATTTTCTCTTAAAAACATAAAGACTCCATGTGGTAGTAGTAACTGATTCTTAATCCACAGAAAGAAATAGGTGAGATGGGTTTGCTAAAACTTATGTGCTAGAAAACAAAGAAACTGTTAGAGACTTTGTGGTTTTAACTCAACTCAGGGGTAAACTGAAAAGACTCCAGTGGCAAAGGTGAGAATATATGAGTTTCAATGAGAATAACAACTGCAATAGATTGAAACACATCAAACATATAAAAATGTAGGGATTTATAGTGATACTACAAAAAAGAAATTAATTCATTAATCATCTTTGGAAGTTGCTAGGTTACTAAGTTGTTATTCTGGAAATCAGTAATAAAGAGAACATTTATTCTGTCTTTCTTATACACACTATGTTACTAAGTCATCAAATGGTTGATGAAGAAAAGTTCTTACAAAAGAATTTCAACTAACAAATACAGAAGGAATAATAGAACTAGAAAATTACCCTGATCAACTCCAACCCCTAATGAGTGCATGTATCTAGACAGTGATCACTGATGGATACTAAAATGAATAGGTGTCAGACTAGGGGGGAACTTTATAGTGAATGGATCAGTTGACAAACTGATATTCAAGTAACCTCCAGTTATGATATGCTCTTGGTTTGACAAAATAGGAAGCACTCATTCCCATCTGTCAAAAAGGAAAAAAGCTACATATTTTGGAGCAGTTTCAAAATAAGAATGACCATCTGGACCCACCCGATTTTGCAGTTTCTGAATATAGCCTTAAAAAGAGGAGCGTCAATGGATTTGGTGGAAATGAAGCCACATTCAGTGAGGAGTGAGCAGGAAGTGGAAAGGTGGTAACAGCAAATAATGAGAATTAGCTTAAGAGAAGTCTGGTTCTATGGGGATGGTTCTAGTTCTACATGGATGAAAGGTCAAGGAAGGTCAAGAAAGAATGGCAGGTGATGGTGAGTGGCCCAAGATATGACTGAGAAGTAGACAGTGGACAGAAGATGTAGAGTCCAAAGCTCACAGGAGGGAGTTTAGATTTTTATTTGCAATGCTCTGGACATCATTGAAGAGCTTTAAGCAGGGGAATGATGTGATTGGATTCTTCTGAGTGCTCCCTGGATGACAAGAAAGGAAGAACTAGGTTTTGAGCCTCTTGAGGTGGAGAAGCTCCCTGATACAGCTCTGGGAATGGATGGCTATAGAGAATGGCTGAAGATCAAGGTCATAAAATTGGGAGGCCCAAGTTGTAGGAAGGATGCTCTGCTTGGATTTTGATGGTGATGCGAGGAATTGGGATGTAGAGAGGAAAAGTTCTGGGGGTGAAGGACAGAGAGAATTAAGACAATGGAAGCAAGATTGTGACTATAGGGGAAATCACATTGGAACAATGACTGGAGAGGAGCAGACGACCTGTGACTCTGATCATGACAGTGACCAGCCATGATCACAACTGCTCAGTATTTATCAGAAGTGCCCGATTTCCCACTGGAGAAAATCCAAACACTGTCTGCACAGTACATCTCAACAGCTCATATCACACCTTCCTACACCCTTAACTTCACTAACCACTTGAGGTTTTTGTTCACATCTCTCCTGCTTTGCACACACTGTTCCTTCATCTAGAGCATCTATCCTTCCTTTCCACCCAAGCAATAACCTCTGTTGACACTATGACTTCGTTAAAATATCACACTTCCATAAACTCTTCCTAAAATGCCCCAGACATTCAGTGTCATGATATTTATTGAACATCTACCATGTACCAGGCTCTGAGCATGGTACATGTTCACTTGGTCCCTCCCTTATGCCACTCATCCAAACTTCTAGGTCTGCCAACAGAGTAGAGACTGGCTCCATGTCAGGGATTCCAAACTTGGCTACATAATCACCACAGCTGAGAACCAGGCTTCATTGAAATTTCATCAACAGGAAGGGCTGGGCAGGTTTCTTCTCATTTCCCACCTTAATCCCAACTTCAGCAGCTTTTATTGCTATAAACAACAAAGGACACTTAATATGTGAAATGCATTGGTCCGTGAAGTGGTATGCCTGAATCACTAGGAAGTTATGGTCAGGTTTTATTGCAATACATATTTCACATGTTGACTTCTAGGTACCTGCGTACATCACCTGGTCTGTATTTAGACGCCAGGTGCTTTTTCACCAAGAGTCACTTGCTTTGCTTTAAGCACAATGGAAATCTCTGAGAGGACTTTTTTGGGGGACATTCCTCTTGGCAGTTGAGAGTCCATGTCAGGATAGCGTAAG
>PVIJ01002273.1:146331-166118 GCA_004024925.1 Scalopus aquaticus
TGAAACCATTCAATATTTTTCTCTTTCTTTCTGGCTTATTTCACTGAGTATCATCCCCTCTAATTCCATCCATGTCGCTGCAAATTGCATGTGTTTATCTTCTTTGAATGCTGAATAGTATTCCATTGTGCATATGTACCACATCTTCTGGATCCAATCATCTATTTTTGGACATCTGGGTTGCTTCCATACCTTTGCTATTGTGAACAGTGCCGCAATGAACATACGGGTGCATGTATCCTTTCAGATTAGTGTTTTTGTGTCCTTTGGGTAAATTCCCAAAAGTGGGATCGCAGCGAATATTTCTTGAGCTGAACACTGTCTGGTTTTGGATCAAGCAGGGCAGTACAAAGATGAATTTGGTCAACATCTCCTCCAGAAGCATCGGCACTGATGTCCATCTGCCCCCAGCACTCTCTTCCCTGACACTCCTTCTGCTCACTTTTCAGCTTTCAGCCCAAGCCTCCCTTTTCTAAAAGAATTTTGTTGGCCCTGGCAGATATTTTCCTTCTTTCTTATGAATAAACTCTAGTTATATTTTAGGTAGCATTATACATAGCTAATGGATTTCATTTCTGTATCTCCCTTACATCAAAGTGTGAATATTAAAATATATGAGGAAGAAGTTGGAGGAGTTTCTGGCAAAATGTCTTCAAAAGACCTGACATAGTTGAGAGGTGCCCCCTATTTGTCCTCACTCTTGTCTCCCTCTTCATATCTGTACCTCAGATGTGATTACCGGAATTCATGCAGCCATTGTGAACCATGAGGCAATCTTGAAGATATAAGACACATTAAGAAGGGCAGAGAAGAAAGAGGGAGCTTGATGACCATGAAGCTATTCTAAAAGTTCTGGACTGGTTTGTGTCTCCCATTGGCCCCATTTTCGTGGTCTCATCTGTAAGCTGTATGAGAATAATGATTTCCTAGCAGCCTGTAACAGTGCCTGGCACACAGCATGTCCTCACTAAAAAGTTGCAGCTCTTGTTGTTGTATAAACCTTCCCTTCATAGTGCTCACCTTGCTCACAACCACCTACTTAATATATATCTTCCCCTCCAGACTCTATACTCATGTAAACACGGGATATATCTGTCTTGCTTTCTGTGGTATCATTTGTATCTAGTCTAAAAGCAAGATATATATAAAAATATAGCAAATGGAGAAAGTTTTATTTGGGAAAATCCTGGGCAAAAAGAGAGGTGGCTGGGGGAGCCAGAATGGCTTGACAGGGGTGGTCTCAGTGCAGGAAGCAGTCCAAATAGTGGTGGAAAGTGAAAACTGGGTTCTGTCTCCCAGGTGAAAACTGGAGACAGATGAGAAGACAATGGAGACAATGAGCAGATCTCTTAGAAAGAGGCTGAATTAGGAACTGGCCTAGATTTTGGAAAGAGATGGAGTAAGAAAGATGGAAGCCCTCTCTCCAGGCCTATTGTGGCATGAAGGAATTGGGCCTAACTCTGCTTGAGGATGTCAGAGTGGGCCTCACTGAAGAGTGGGTGAGTAGGTGTTTATTGCACAGGCAAAAAGGGAAGCAATTCCAGGTGGAAGGAACAGATTGGGCAAAGATATAGGATGAAATAGGTCTTGGGTGTGTTTAGAAAATGACTAGTGATTTTATATGACTGAATATAAACTGCCTAGAAGGGCACAGTAGAGAAAACCATGCTTGAAATAGCAGGGCCAGGTTATGAAAGACCCACGTTTCCAGTTAAAGAGTTTGGAAAGTATCCTTTAGACAACACAAAGTTATTGAAGGAATTTAGGTAGCAGAATTATATTATTACATCTGTGTTCTAGAAGACTAACCTGGTGGTAAAGAGGAGGATGGGTTGGTAGGATGAATTATAGCCAGGGGACTGCAATAGCCCAGATCGATGATGATAATAATAACTTAACATTTGATTAGCAATTTATTATCTACAGCTACTTTTTAATAGCTTTATTAATGGCCCCCTAAAGCCTGAGGAATTGGCATACATAATAACTTTCCAGGTTTTACAGTTGGGGAGACTGAAAAACAATGTAGAGAGATACAGAAATCTCACAGTGAGAGACCAAAAAGGAAGTGGTCAAGTACATGTCCTGGTGCAGGCTGTCTCAATTTAAATGGACAATTCCATTTCCTAGCTGGATGACCTTTGATAAATGACTTTGCTATGATTTCAGTCTATTGATTCATGATATTGGGGTAAATATAATAACTACTCTCTATGATGGTCAAGGATTAGATGAGTGAGTGTGCGAAGAGACCAGAACAACATCTATTACAAAACATGTACTGTATGACTGTTATTGTTACAAATTGTTTTGAGAGGTGTGATGGTTAATTTTTTGGGTCAACTTGGATCAACTTGCCCAGATTGTTGGTTAAATATTATTTCTGGATGTATCTGTGGCAGTATTTCTAAATGAAAATAGCATTTAAATTGGTAGACTCAGGAAAGCAGTTTGTCCTCCCTAATGTGGGTGGGCCTTTTGCAATCTGCTGAGGGCATGAATAGAGCAAAAAGTTGGAGGAGTGAAGAATTAATCCCTCATTGCATGATTGCTTGAACTGGGACATGAATCTTTTCTTGCCCTCAGTGTTCCTGGTCCTCAGGCCTCCTGACTTAAGCTAAATGTATATAATTATATTACTTGCTTTCTTGAGTTTCCAGTTGGTAGAAAACAGTTTGTGGGACTTCTCAAGATCCAAAGTAACATGAGCCAATTTCTTACAATAAATCTTTCCTGTGTGAACATTCTATTGGTTCTGTATTTTTTTTAAACCTGACTAATATATGAGGGCATTTACAAAGGGCTACATAACTGCAGAAGTGTATGTTACTTCACCTGGAGGGATTTGGGAAAAGCAGAGGGGGTGGGAGGTATGGATATGAATGTGATGGATGTCAGAGAGGAGGGAAAGCCTTCCAGAAAAGGAGAACACAGTATGCAAAGGCAAGAAGAAATGAAGACCATTGCTTATTGGGGAAGGGTAAAGAGTTTGAAGCATAAAATATTCATGAAAGATGGTAGTGAGGACCTGTTAGCACAAGCGGGGCACATGATGATAAGCTGGACTTGGTGCTGAAGATTCTAGAGTTGAAAAATATAACATCATCAGATTTGTCATGTCAAAAGATAGCTATGTTGTCCACTTGTGGAAGGAGAAAACTGCAGAAAGCCCAAGGAGGCGGTGAGCAATGGCTTGGGGCCAGGACAAGGGCAATATTGTTATATGGGAAGCAGGAAACAATGTGAGCCATTCCTGATTTGGAGCAGATAGAACCTGATGCCTTGAACTGGGTGGTGAGGAAATGAGAACTGAAGAGGAAGAAAAGATGACAGATGCCATTTAGACAAGGAATTGAGAGGAGTGTTTAGACTTGGGGTTAGATGACAAGTTGGGCTTTGAATGTGCTGGATAGGAGATGCTTTTCAGACATTCTGGTGGAGGTGTCCAGAGGCAGTTGCAAAAAAGGATTTGGAGTTTGGAAAGCAAAGTGAGAGGGTGATGGTGATTGGGGAGCCATCAACGTTAAACAGCAGCTGAAGCTATGGATTTAGAAGTGCTTGCATAGGAAGTATGCATGGTGAGGAGAGGATACCACGCACTCCTCTCCCCCAATAGTTCTTGATTTCTTTTTTTTTAAGATTTATTTATTTTATGCATACAAGCTGGGGTGCAGGCTAGAGGTGTGGGGTGGTGAGAGGGTTCACCAGAAACAGTGAGGAGCAGAACAGGTAGATTGACCGAAATACACTGCTGAGGGGAGCGGCAGCTGAGGCAGGAGAGGTCTGCTGTGCCATGTGGGAATCTCCCCGGTGGGGCATCGCACTCTCACCACAGCTGCCGACAGCTCTGCAGCACTGTGCTTAACCCGCTGCGCCACCAGGGAGGCCCCAGTTCTTGATTTCTTAATTTGGTTCATGCACCAAAATCCATATCTAGAATGGAAATACAGAACTCATTTTCTTAACTTCCGGTATACAAAGGAAAGGAGCTGGGGATGAAATAGGTCTGGGTTTTGACTGGAGAGAATCCAAAACTAAGATGTCTAGTACCAGCATCAAAGAGAACGAATAGCAGTAAATGATCATTATTCTAGTACTTAATAACACCTGGTGTTTCGAAAGCATCTTTCTCCAAATAACTGGGATCTCTGCTTAGACACTAAGAATTTTCACAGAAAGTTTGGGAAGTCAGTAAGAAGCAGTGGAGATTACATCAATTTTCAGCATACAGAAAAAAAGGGGTTCCAAGAAGTCAGAAAGTTCTCTCTGAGTCAAGAGCCAGAGTGACAGCTGCTCCAGTCCCTTCTTGGTGGCCAGAGGTCTAACCTGTTTATTTAGATCAGACACCACAATCATGTGTGTTCTTGGAGCTGCCAATCTTAGATATGAAATCCTATTTCAAGGCAGCCTAGACACAGAGGATGTATGTGTTCAAGAAAGGACTCATGTGTTCAAGAAAGGACTAATTTATAGTGGAAAGTCTATAGAATTTGCAGTCACACATACCTGGAGTCCAAGAGCCACGCTGTTACTTAAGAGATATTGAGCTATTGTATACCTCTGGATTTCCCAGCCTCACAATGAAAATAATACTAGCTGCCTCAAGGTTATGTGAAAATGTGTTCAATCCACAAATGTTTACTGAGTACTATATCCTAAGTTCATCTACTATGTACTAAGAGTGAAGACATTATTATGATCTCTTTTTTAAATTTATTTTTGCATAAAAGAACTGGGGTGTAGGCCAGAGGTGTGAGGTAGTCAGAGTACTCACCAGAGAGTACTCTGGGGAGCAGAACAGGCAAATTTACTGAAATACACTGCTAAGGGGAGCAGCGGGCAAGACAAGGAGAGGTCTGCTGTAACATGTGGTCTGCTGCGCCATGTGGGTTAGCTCCCTGGCTGAGGATCGAACTCAGGCTATCTTGGTGATACCTGAGACTTAACTCCTAGGCCACCAAGAAGGCCCTGTTCTGATATCTTGGGCTATATCAAGAAACAAAACAAAGATGCATGCATTTGGGCTCTTTCCTTCCTTGGAGGTAGGGGGTGGGTGGTCAGAGGACAAATAATAAAAGAATAGCAGCATAAAATATCTGGTATGCTAGACAGTGGTAAGCTCTGGGAAAATGATAATGTTATACTTGACCCTTAACTCACTCTGATTAGCACATAGTAGGCAATCTGAGAATTTGTGCGACTAGTTGAGGAGAGTAAAGAGCCTGAGGCAGACAAACAGGCTGTAAATTTTTATTAAAATGTGTCTATCTCTTAAATTTCAATCAGGAATAAGCAAAAAAGTTGCCAGGGAAGGATAAATGTAGAAGATTATAAGTGAAAAAAAAGTTGACCTGAAATGCTTTTAAGTGATGTGTAATCAGCGGAATCTATTCTAATGACCACTAATTAAGTTGTCTCTTGCAGGCTCCTAGAGAAAATGCTTGCCCAAACAGGTAGGCTATGAAATACGCATTATAAGCCCTTCAGTTGAGTTTCATTTTTATCACAATTCAGGGAGCAGTTTAGAAAGGCTAGGATATTTTCTTCTAACGGGCTTCCTTTGTACCAACCATTTAAAGTACTCCTATACATTTTAGTTGTGTTTTTATGAAAAAAAAAGTGAACATTTATGAAAAAATTGACATTTCATTCTTTGGTTGGCATGATCAGAGGTGTCGTGATAAGAGCTTTGGGTCACTGATTTAATAGTTTGACAAACATCTATGTATTTAATAATAACGAGTTAAAAGTTCTTCACAGTTGGAACCAGTTGCCATGTCAAACATTTATGAGCAATATCTAATTAAATTTGTTTAAAGATTTATTTATTTATGCATACAAGAACTGGGGTGTAGGCAAGAGGTGTGGGGTGTGAGAGGATTCACCAGAGACAGAGTGGGGAGCAGAACAAGCAGATCTACTGAAGTACCCTGCTGAGAGGGTCAGCAGGTGAGGCAGGAGAGGTCTGCTGCACCATGTGGGGAGCTCCCTGGCAGGGGATGGAACTCCTGCTGCAGTGGCTGCAGATAGCTTCATAGTACTGCACTTAACCCATTGTGCCACCAGGGAGGACCCCTACTTTAAATTTTTTAAAGGAGAACGCTAAGATTTATAGATATTAAATAACTTCACATGGTCAAACAGCTAGGAAAAAGTGGAGCCAGAGTTTGAACCTAGCCAGAATTTGAGCCAGAATTTGACTGACTACTCAGTACTCATATTTGACCACTCTTATACATGGCAAATCTCATACTAAATCAAATAAGGTATGGCTTGGGCCTTGGAGAACCTAATTGTTCAATAGAAGAGACATATAAGTAAACAAATAATATGGGACGAAATGGAAAGTACTAGTCTAGTGATAATAGACATGTTCTGGGAACTCAGAAAGAAGTGTCTACTCAGATTGACTGCAGTGGGGAAATTCTTCCAGAAGTGATATTTAAGGTGGGTGTTGATGGATGAGTAGGAGTTTGGAAGCAAAGGGCAGGGCATGAAGGAAAGAGCATGTTGAGCAAGCTTTCTCTGGCTCTAAAGCCCAGGCTTTAAACACTACGCTAAATTAACTATCCCATTTCATCTCATGATTAGTCAGATGTTCACTTAGTATTTTCTTGTACTCTCAGGTCTTTTAGGGAGACAAAAAGGACAAAACAGAAACTGACTTGAGTTAATATCAATAATCAACCTAGAGAACTCAGGCCTTATAAAAGCATGTTTTCCTGCAGATTTTGCCCTGAGGATTTTAAAATGAGTCATTTATCTGAACCATGTCCAGGGAGATGAGAAAGCCCTGGCAGGCAGGGTGCATAATACATGGGCATTTCTCTGCATACTCCAGAAATGACTCCCAGTGGGCTCCAACCCCAAAACTCCTCAATGAGGTGCCTGGAAAACTCTCAAGACCCTAAAGTTAGCAACAGGGAATAGTTTAAAATAGGGTTAATGTGGAAATCTCAGAACAAGTAGCCAATGGGAACTTGGTGAAAATCACTTGTCTTCTGGACTTGTGGTTGTCTTTAGTAAGAGGAAAATGATTGCAGTGGGGACTGTCCAGCCTTGTCTCCCTAAGGGAATGGTTTATTATTATAGAGTTTTTTTGCCCTGTGAGAAATGAAAGTACGTTTGCAATTCCATGGAGCCTTATCCATCAAGCAGAGTGAGGGGGAACAATAGATGTTCCTGTTCTAGGGACTATAATCAAAATGGAAACCCTTGTGTAAGCCTTGGAGCAGCTGGATTTGAGATGTAAAAGCTGAACAAGGGAACTGTAGTTATAACTATAACATCAGGGAACACAGTTGGTGTTCAATAAGTATTTGCTAAATTAAATAAAATATTAAACACAAATAAAATATTAAATAGGTAAATATGTACTTTAATGCATTACATACATTAAATATGTAAGTAAAACAAATTTAACAACTTGATTTTAAACAAAGAAATTCAACAAATTTATTTCCCCTCAGTATAGACATTTTAATTAAATTTATGAGTTTTTCCTAATTGCAAAAGAAAAAAGAATTGAGAATTTGAAGCGAAAGGAACAGCATGTGCAGCGGTCTGGAGGGAGTCTGCTGCTCCCAGGGGAGGTACTTTAGAGTGTACTTCACCCCTGGAGTGCATGGGGTGCATAGGGGATGGTTCCCAAAAAGGGGGCTGATTTTGGGAGACTCTAACTTGACTCATAATTAAGGAATTAAGAATAATGGGAATACTGATGGTAAATGTAGAGGATAACATGTCTTCATTGGCCCAAGCTGGCTACTACATGCAGATTAGATTGAGGGAGCGACAGTTGATGTTAGGATCATTGCTTGGGAAACTTATGGTCTTCCAAGGGACTTGGGGAGTGGCAGGATAGGTGGGGAGATGGAATGGATTAGAAAGCAGAGAGGTGGAACCCACAGCTCTCAAGGGAGAGGGAGAAATCATCACTGACTCCTAAGATTTTCATTTGAGTAATGATGGTGTCACGTACTGAGAGGAGGAACCACAGCAGATGATAATGTCCAGAGGGAAAGATCTGGACCTAGCAGATTTTTTTGATTGCTTGAGTGACATCCAAATGGAGATTTTAGGCATTGAATATAGGCATGTGTAACACAGGGATGTGTATTTTATGTGTATATATTTGTGATGTGTGCATATGTATATTAAATAAAATCAGTATTGTACTGAGTAGTTGGTATCAAGTAATGTGTAGAGAAGCTGATATACCATGACACTAGGTTTTGAAAAATAAAAGAGGCTCTATTGCAAATCATTTGGCAAAGAGACAAGACATAAACTGAAATAGCCCTCTCTGACTAAGAAATGGAATAAAGTTATATAGGTTTTGGGGACCAGGCTTGAGAATAGAACAGTTAAATTTATTGGCTAAAGAGTGGGCTACAGGCAAAAAAATGTGGTGTTGACTGAAGTTTATGGACTAGTTATAGGGTAGTTCATGGATGGAGAAGTATGAAGACGCTTTTCTTAAGGTAACTGGGGTTTTGAATTTCTGATGGTGGTTGGCGGACCCCTTGCCTCTGGATAGACCCCCTCCTCTGTATTTGTGTCTCCTCTCCAGCCAGCCTGGGAGCTCAGCTCAGTATTAGTCACTTCTACTTGTTCAGTGGGTCATCTGGAAATTTGAATTTTGGATTCAAACAATTTGAAGTTTGGATACAAAATTCAAAGAGAAAGTTAGATGGGGCACTTTTTTTCCTTTTGTGCCATAGAATTTTAAGGTAATTTAACTATTTAGCCTCAGTTATAGAGCAACCTCATTTTTTAATTGAAGTAACATTGCATTATAACATTATATAAGTTTCAGGTGTCCATCATTGAGAATTAACATGTATATATGCTATATTTAGTTCACTGCTAAAAGTTCAATTCTATCCTTCACCGTACTTTCATCCCCTTTTTCTCTAATTTACTCACCCTATTTCCTCCTTCCCTTTTGGTAATCACTAATCAGTGTTATAGTCCAAAAGTTTATTTTTGTTTTATTTAGTCCATCTGTTTGTTTTCTCTATATAACACACATGAGTGAAATCATATGGTATTTGTCTTTTTCTATTCTGCTTAGTACATTAAGCATAATACCCTGTAGGTCCACCCATGTTGCAAATGGTAGGATTTCATCCTTTTCATAGCTGAGCAGTATTCCATTGTGTATATATACCACATCTTCTTTATTCTTTCATCAGTTGATGTGTACTTGGCTATTATAAATAGTGGTGCAGTAAATATGAGGGTGCATAGATCTTTTTGAATTAGTGTTTTGTATTTTTTTGAGTAAACACCCAGAAGATAACTGGGTTATATAGAATTTCCATATTGATTTTTTGAGGAATCTCTATACTAGTTACCATAATGGTCTTACCAATTTGCAATCTCATCAAAGTATATAGTTTTGCCTTCTCTCCACAACCTCTCCAACACTTATTGTTTCATATCTTTGGATAATAGTCATTCTCACAGATGTGAGCTGATATATCAGAGTTTTTATTTGCATTTCTTTAATAATAAGAGATGATAAACATCTTTTCCTGTTCCCATTGGTCATCTGTATTCTGCTTTGGAAAAGTGTCTATTCATATCCTCTGCCCATTTAAAATTTTTTGTTGTTGATTTTTATGAATTCTTTCTATATTTGGTATATTCAACCCTTGTCAGAAATATGATGTGTAAATATCATTCAATAGGATATATTTTTATTCTGGTGAATGTTCCTTTTGCTATGCAGAAGTTTTTAGGCTTTATGCACTACCATTTTTTTAATTTTTGTTTCCCTTGCCATTGGAATTGACCCCCCCAAACATATCTCTAAGGCTTATGTCAAGGAGCATATCAATTGTGTTTTTTTCCTATGTATTTCATGGTTTCAAGTCTGATACCCAAATCTTTAATCAACTTTGAATTAGTTTGTGTGTATGATAATTAAATTGAGTCTAGTTTCATTCTTTTGCATGTCCAGTTTCCCAAAGACCATTTATCGAAGAGATTTTCCTTGTCCCATTGCAAACTTGTGGCTCCTTTGTCATAAATTAGTTGCCCACATGTGTGGTTTTATTGTTGGGCTTTCACTTACGTTCACTGATCTATATGTATGTTTTTATTCCAATACTAAATATTTTAATTACTATTGCTTTGTAATATTGTTTGACGTTTGGGAACATGCACCTCTACTATGATTTTTTTCTCAGAAGTATTTTTTCCATTCAGGTTCTTTTGTAGTTTCAAATAAATTTCATGATTTTTTTTTCTATCTCTATGAAGAAAGCTGTTGGTATTTTTTTTTAATATTTTTTTATTTTTTATTTATGCATACAAGCGGGGGTGCAGGCCAGAGGCGTGGGGTGGCGAGAGGGTTCACCAGAGACAGAGCGGGGAGCAGAACAGGCAGATCAGAAATACACGGCTGAGGGGAGCAGCAGGCGAGGCAGGAGAGGTCTGCCGCGCCATGTGGGATTCTCCCCGGCCGGGCGTCGAACTCGCCCTCGCGTCGCCGCTGCCGACAGCTCCACAGCGCAGCGCTTAACCGCTGCGCCACCGGGGAGGCCCAGCTGTTGGTATTTTAAAAGGCATTACATGTGAATTTGTATATTGCTTTAGGTTATATTAATGATATTAATTCTTCCAGTCCATGGGCACAGAATACCTTTTCATCTCTTTGTGATTCCTTCTATTTCTTTTGACAATTTCTTTTAGTTTCTTTTTTTTTTCTTTTAGTTTCTTATAGTTTCAGTTCATAGGTCTTTCACTACTTTGGTCAAATTTATACCAAGATATTTAATTTTGTTTGGTGTAACTGTAGATGGGATTTTTAAAATTTCTCTTTCTGCTAGTTTCTTATTTAGCAAGCTGTTTTTTATTTTAATTTTTAGCAAGCTGTTTTTAATCAAAATATTTCCTGTATGTATTTCTCCGATAACCTATAGAATTTCCTTATTCTTTTTAATGGCTGTGTGATACTCTATTACTTGGACATACCATTATTTTTTAATTAAAATTTTTAAATTATGACATGTTTGAAAGGCATAAAAACACAAATATAGAACAGACATCCATGTGTTTATCACCTACGTTTAATAGGTATTAGCATTTTGACGTATTAGTCTCAGATATCTTTATTTTGAATTTAAAGAGAAATATTGTTCAGATTTAGGTGTTCCCCTGATCCCACCCTTCTACCTCCCTTCCCTCATTGCTTCTTCCTCTTCAGAGCTGACTAACTATCTTGAAGTTGGTATGTAGGATATCTGGTCACGTTTTGGTACTTTCTGATATGTGTTTTCTTCTGTAAAGAATGTGTAATAGTTTTATCTAAAAATCTACATACATTGCTTCATACAGTTACATATTCTTTTGCAATTACTCCTTTCTACTTAACATTGTGTGTGTACATACATACATACATATATATACATAACATATGATATTTTTCCATCTTTAGAAAAAGTCTTCTATTACTGACACTTTAACTTTATTTTCAATCTGCATTATTCCAAAATGAATATGAGGTGGCTTAGATACAGCCTCGAAGATATCAGTTTGAAATGCTCTTTCATCAGGTGCCATCAGTGAATATTGGCATGAAAACCACTACATGTATATTTCCTGAACCTAATCCTGGAATGCTAGCCTTGGATATTAAGCCATGAAAGCCGCAGCGGGCCATGCAGAACAGGTGTTATGTAATGTTACATTCTGTAAGAATGCCCTCGAAGCTGCTTTGTCATCACATCAGCTCAGAACAAGAACAAAGCTGTTGAATGAGAGGCAAGTTTCAGAGCCTGGGCTGTTTCTTCTGGGTTGGGTGTTGATGGAGCTGCTTGCTCGAATTGCCCCACTCTTCATCTTGGCCTTTTAAACCTTTGTTAATTGCTTGACTCTGGAGTTGACCAGCCAGTTCTTACATCAAACACTCATCCTACACCCACAGGACTTCTCTTCTTCTCCTCCTCCTTTTTTTTTCTTTTTCTTTTAAATGTACACCCTGCACCTCCCAACTTTAAAAAAAAAAAAAAACTTCTGAATGCTTTCAGTCTCAAACAAAGCTTTATAGATTTGTTGGCAGGAAATCCAGAGAGGAATTTACCATTAAACTGTAGTAAAGCAACTCTTCAAACAACCTGTACTGAACAATCAAACACTTTTAAATGTCAATCCCCAACAAAAGCATGCATTATCCCTGGAGAACCCCCAGTGGCACTAACCTTCTTAGAGTGGGAAGAGTTTACAAAAACCAAACTATTTTGTTTCACTGGTTGTGTGTTATATAGAACTTTTCACAATCATCAAAATTAAGGCTTCCAAATAGCACGTTTCAACTCAAGTAACTTCTTAATGGGCAAGTTTTTCTACTCTTAGGGAAAAGTGACTTTTCTTTTTAATTGAAAAGGAAGTTTTCATAATGATATAGTCAAGTAAAATGTCTGGTAGTAATTTTGCTCCAATTCGCATACTTCTCAGATTCTGGAATACAATAGTTAATGTTTATTGAGCACAAATAAGGTGCCAGGGACTGTTATCTTAATTAAATTGCTCAACAACCCTAGAAGGTAGGTATTGCCAATATCTCCACTTTCCAGATAGGGGAATTGGTGGTATAGCAAAGTAAAAGGTACATGTTCAAGGCCGTGAGGCTTATAGAAGAGGAAGTAAGATTTAAGCTCAGGAAGTTGGACTTCATAGCTCATGTTCTAAAGTTACTGTTTAGTTCATGAATCCTGGAAAAGCTAAATTTTCAATGTAATAGGAAAGAGGAGTAACTAGGAATGAGCATTCACATGCTCTTTATTTATGCCTCTCAACACCTTTATGAGCTCTGTTATCTTCCCTAATTTATGTATAAGGAGGTACGATCTCCAAGGGCTCATCTATAGATACGAAGTGTTGGCTTCGCATTCGAATCCAGATGCAGTAGAAAGAACTAGAGTATCCTGCCTTTCTAGAAAAGATTGCCCATATGGTAGGTCCCCAGCAATGCTTTAGATTTTATAGTGCTACAACCTCTTTTGCTCCCTTTCTAATGCAAAGGATACACCTGTGAATCAGTGGGAGAATGTCTGACTCAGAGTTTGTAAATTTGTTTAAATACAGGAAGTATTAATTTATAACCCCGATATAAGAAACTGCAAATAAATAAAATTGTCTCATTATAAAAGATAATAATAATAAAAGACTAGCTGGTAGACAGGACCTCTGTGAGTCTGCTGATTTCCCCACTGTAACTGCTAATAGCTTTGTTAATGCGATAGGCCATATATATGGCATGTGCATGTGTGATATATGTCAGACATACAAGCATATAGAAGCAAAACTGTTGTGTCCTAATATAGGGGTGAAGTTGGAGGCACAGGAGTGAAAGGATTCACCAGATATAGAGAACAGAAAACGTGGATTCGTTGAAATATCCTGCAAGGGAGTAAGGGGTGAGATGGGAGATATTCCTCTGCCCAGGAAGAAGAGTTTGGGGCTCTCTTTATAACTTTTTTTCATGACGGGCACAGAGGTTGGGGAGGGGAGTCGGTCTCTGCGGTTGTTACCTGCTGGGACTTCAGGTTTTGGTGGGCCTTCCACACAGGGGGTCCTGCCTGGTTCTGTTTGTCTTGTTTCTGTGTTTCCTCAGAATTCTTGCTAGCCCCCATTGGTCAGTGCACCCATGGCTAGGCTCCCACGGCAACTCTATAGGCTTCACTTTCTCGCCTATTTTGTGTCGCCCAGCATTGCTCAGCCGAGCAAAGTGTAGAGACTACGTTTTAACTCTATTAAGTGATACCTCTACAAAACCCACTAATGAACCACAAAGGTGCTCTCACCTTAACCCTACCTTCCTCACAACTGGCATTTTCATTTCTCTTTCTTTGAATATCCTTTAGAATTTTCTCATAAATTCCCAAACACAAACATCCAGAGCCTTCCAATGGGTTATTTGGTACAAGAGCCAATGTTACATAAAGTTAACAACAAAACCGATGTATGGAACCAGGTGACAGGGATGTGGCAACTGGCCTGGTAGCCGCTGCTCTCCTGCTCCAGTCAGGCGACAAGGGAGGCAAATGCAAACTCCCAGCGAGTTTTCCTCAGGTCCCAGGGCAAGTGTCAAGGGAATTTGGTCAAGGGAACTTCATTCTGATCAATTCAGGCCCTGACTCCAGGGGAGGACCGGGGTGAACTCTCCATGAGGGAGGTTCCCGAGGCGGTGGGTGGGGCTGTCCAGGAGAGGCCACAGCCTCCTCTGTCAACAAGCTGGGTGGATATGTCATTTGTTGTTTCAGTCTCTAGCCCTGGCACGGCATTCACGAGAGATGGGGAAGGAGGGGCAGGCGGAGGAAGAATTTGTTCCAGCTCCAGAGCTGGCTAGGAAACCTTGCTAGAAATGCAAACAGAGGGAGTTTTTGCAATAAAGAATGCTTTCATCACTTTTAAAAGGTGTGCATATCTATAATAAAAACACTCAGAGAAAGAAGAGGCCCCGAATGGAGTCCACACTGCTGTGAAAACAAATCCCTCCATTGCTTCCACTGTCTTCCTTTCTTAGACCTGTACCTGACACCAGGTGACTTGGCAGAGCCTCTTTGAAAGGATTCAGAACCTCAGCGTACACTTGACATTCGCGAGGTGTCTGTACCATTATACTCCCTGTTTTCATTTATCCTCTACACAATAGCTGTTTTTGTAAAAAAAACAAAACTCGTGAATACAAGCAGAGAAATCCTGTTGAGGGCTCTGAGCAGAGCGAGAGCCATAAAAGGGTGAGGCATTTGGACAGCACTTAAAAGCTGAGTTGACCCAATTTTAAAATTCTAATTTTGCCAAGTATAGATTTAAGTCTCCCATTTACAGGTAGCCATAGCCACATGCTACTTAAGACAGACATTTTAAAGCAACTCTAGACCCTTTCACTCCCTGGGAGATGAAAGTTTCCACATTTATAATCTGACACACAAAGCAAAAGCTCCAACTGTAGATTGAACTCTGAAGTAAAAGTTTTTAGGATTCAAATACTTAGCCTAGCTGCTCTGTGGTTGTTAGAAAAAATGCCCAGTTTCCATAGGAAGAACAGGCGAGCTCATGATGCCCGGAGACTGGGAAGATTGCAGGTTCCAAGCAAGATGATGTCTTAGGAGACAAGTTAGCACTTCCTGGCCCCCAGGCTGTGTATTATAAGTGTTCATAAGGCTGTGATCCTACAGAGGTATAAGCCATTCCTGGGGTAGGACTGGAGCAGTTCACAGTCTGTTTCTGTTAACCTGGTGATTTCTCTCAAAGGCGGGAAAAGTATTTTTTGTTGCTGTATCTCCTCACCACAATGGAGTGACTAGTGCACCCTGGGGACTCAGATAATTGTTCCTAAAACCTGCTTATCTGGACTGCAATAACTTGCTTCCTGATTATTGTACCCCAGAAAATGACAGGACAACCACCAGAGCCCACGAATCAATCTTGGCATCACCAAGAGTGAGGTAATCAGCACTTTGCCTCCAGATGTGGTTGAGTGTGAAGCACACAGGGCACCACCTGTGAGAATCATTGCTAAAAACCTGCAGGTGATAAATGGTTAAAACCAATTTCTAACTTACAGGGATTATGGGGTAGAGTCAGGAGGTTAGATTTCACCACACAAAAATAGACTATGCGAGGATGTGGGATTTTCTACAGGACAATGGATCTGGTTCCCCCAAAGTATTGGCATAAAAAATCAAGGGAGGAGCTTGGGAAAGAGAAACTCCCTAGCCTAAAAAGATTTAAGAGACATAATAACCCAACGTAGTGGGTGGAATTATGATTCAAGCAAATCCATAGTTCAGAAAGAAAAAAAAAGACAGAGAAATTTAAATGTGGACTTGGTTAGGTGATGCTCAGAAATTGTTGTCAAGCATGTTAAGGGTAAAAGTCGTCCCATGGTTAGGCTTAAAAAATACCCATTTAAGGGCCTCCCTGGTGGTGCAGCGGTTAAGCGCTGCGCTGTGGAGCTGTCGGCAGCGGCGACGCGAGTTCGACGCCCGGCCGGGGAGAATCCCACATGGTGCGGCAGACCTCTCCTGCCTCGCCCGCTGCTCCCCTCAGCAGTGTATTTCTGATCTGCCTGTTCTGCTCCCTGCTCTGTCTCTGGTGAACCCTCTCGCCGCCCCATGCCTATGGCCTATACCCCAGCTTGTATGTAAAAATAAAAAAAAAATAATAAATCTTTAAAAAAAAATACCCATTTAAAAAATGCATACTGAAGTAGGGAGTGCAATGCCATTACAAGGGGGGAACTGCATTATGAAAAAAAGATGAAGTCAATGCAGCAAAATTTTGCTAATTGTTGGGTACGTGGGTTCATTATGCTTATTCCTCTACTAGATCATTATACAATTATACCACTATAATTGTATGTTCAAAATTTTTCATTAAAATTTACGAAGTGAAAAAAAGAGAACAGAACATTAAGGCAAAAGAATCTGATTTCCCCTTATCTTGCTATTCTTCCTTTTCCAGCAGCAGTCAGATTTGGGCGTCTCAATTCTTCAAATGCCTTTCCATCATGCCAAAGCTGGATGGTGAATTTCACATGCTCAGTGATAATTTACTAGTCTGCAAGACTATTCTTTATTCTCTAGCTTTTTATCTTTTCAATTTAGTCTGAAAGTAACTAAAACAAAGACTTTAAACCTTCTAATCCTGGTGCTAGACAACTTGTCAGGTCAGGGAGGGGCAGGTGGAGAAAGGGAGGGCAGATCTGGTTGGGGAGTGGTTACGGGAGGGAGCAGAGTGCCAAACTTCTTGCCTTTGTGAGATTTACACAAGTTCCTCTAGGCAATGTCTTGGAGACTTGCTTATAAACCAGCCTAAGCAAGGAGAAGCAACAACAAAACAAAAGATAAAAACAAAACCAGGTACCTGGGAGATAGCAGAAAGGCACTGAATTGAAATGAGGAGTTGGCTGGGAGTTCCACTTTTATCACTGGCAGCTGGATGACTTAATTGCTCTCAGCTTTAGGCCCTTCACCTGTAAAACTGAGATGAAACCACCCTGTTCCAATGTAGCCGTGAGTAGATGAAGACACAGGTGAAAGTCCCCAGCTTGGATCTGGATCCTTGACAGTTACTCAGTGAAGGGGAACTGGATCTGAATGTGGAAAACAGATTCTCTTTGGAGTACCTGTATGTGCTAGGCATCTTTATAGTGGGGACATGAGGGTTTATAAAGTAAGGTTATTTCCTTTAAGAAACTTTTGGTTTTGTGTGTATTTGGAGGTGGAGGCAAAGGGAGCCAGGGTATAGAAATGGACTAATATTTGTTGAAAGCCTGCTGTGTGATAGTTACTCGGCTGTCTATAACTTCATAGAGCTGAGACTTAACCCCTTGTGACACCAGGGAGGTCCTGAATTTCTGTTGTTTTTTTTTCCCCAAAAAACCTTATAATTCATTACCATACTTAATGGATTTAGCCAATGGATTTCCTCTAACCTCATACCTGTGTCCTAGTGATTTGCCCAACCTCCCCAGCCCTCTTTCTTTAGGATTTCCTATTTTCTGGCACAGTAAGGTGTTCTAGGCTCATTTTGTCCCTACCTCACTTCAATTCTGAAATCAGTTCTTTCTCTGAGGAGCCTGTTTCTTCTAGTGGGGAATTATGTTAGAAACCAAGATCTGCACTGCTGGTGGGAATGCAAATTGATCCAACCACTATGGAAAGCTGTATGGCGTTTCCTCAAACTGCTAGAAATGGAACTTCCATATGACCCGGCAATACCACTACTGGGAATATACCCAAAAGACGCAAAAACACTAATCTGAAAGGATACATGCACCCGCATGTTTATTGCAGCACTGTTTATAATAGCTAAGGTATGAAAACAACCCAGATGCCCAAAAATAGATGACTGGATCAAGAAGATGTGGTACATATACACAATGGAATACTATTCAGCATTCATAAAAGACAAACACATGCAATTCGCAGCAACATGGATGGACCTAGAGGGGATCATGATCAGTGAAATAAGCCAGAAAGAAAGAGAAAATTATCGAATGGTTTCACTTACAACAGGAATATAGGGGAGCCAAATAAGAAAGCGACATTCAGCAGGGAAGGAGGGGAGGGGTAGGGCTCAAGAGGGGGGAAGAGGGGAGCACGGAGGATTATGGTGATGGCTCCACGGGTGAACAGGTGGTGGGTAACTTATGGGGAACACACAATAATGTAAAAGATATGAATAACAAAAATAAATAAAATATCTATTAAAAAAAAACAAAAACAAACAAACCAAACAAAGAAACCAAGATCTGGGTGACAGGTATCCTTACTGCTTTGGGAGTGCCTTGCCTCTTGACCCTTTTGGTATATATATGTATATATAAATATCCATTCATATTCACCATTCACACATACATATGTGCATATGAAAGATGTATGTCCACCCACATACACATGCTTTAGAAATTATGAGTTTATACTGAATGTCTCCACTTCCATTCCCATGGGATTCCTTTTTGCTGCTTCCCAGTTCATATTTGCCTTTCTTTTCAGTTTTATTGATGTGTAATTGATAAATATAATTGTAAGATCTTTAAAATGAATAGCATGGTGATTTGATATATTATATACATATAATACATTATGAGAAGATTCCTACCACCTAGTAAATTAACATATCCATCGCTTCAAATCTTTATCAATCCATATTTGTATCTCCCTTCTTCTATTGTGAAAACCCTGAATCTCAACATCAATTTGTTCACTCACTTCTCAATTACAAATACAAATATGTTTCATATTGTTTCACCGGTACCATGACAGTATCCAAGTCAAAAATGAGTCTTTAATTTTTTAAATTCATTAAAATTTTCGTGGGTAATAATGAGAAATCTGAAAAATATCCTAAGTGATGAGAAACTCTTGATCAACTATGATAAGCCTGAAGTAAAAGTTCAATTCTCAGTTTGGAGTTGGATATTTTCATTATTTTCTTTCCAGGGTGGAAAAGCATGTACAGTTTTGAGAGGAGTTTTTAAATGAAGACATGTTTGCAAATCCACCGTGTGATTCCAGAACTTATTCAAATAGGCATTTATGCTCAGTATGTCTTGAGTTTGGCCTTGTTGGAGCTTGCCAGCAGACAGCAGAACCACCAGCTACATTTTGTTAAGATAGGCTGTGCCAACTTGATCACAGCAGCAGATCTGCTTTACAATCCACGGAAATAACTACCTATTCTTTCAGGTGAGACTGCAATCTGCCTGGCACAGTTCTTCAAATAAGTAGTAAGAGCATCAAAAAATGTCTTAAAGTTAGCACATGCCAATTTCGAGATAAAGTCAATTCCTGCACACTAGTTGCCATTATTCCACGATCACTCGTTTATATTCTGTCTTAATTTACTGTAAATACCCCTATATTTGTTGACTTCTAGGGGTGATGGCAAGAATCATTAGTACTGAATAACTGACTTGGAGCTGTGGAATAAAAGAAAAACACCTCCCAATCTGGAGCATACGATAGGAACTATTTAAAACAAAAACAACGGAACCAACCCGAGTCTGGATAAAAACTAAACAGGATAGGGAGGCGTTTGATGGTCGTGGCCCAGGCACATCTGTGCAGCAGCAGCGAGTCTGCGCATGCCCAGACTTGTCCCCCACCGAGCAGAAGCTAAACCAGCACACGAAAGATGCCTCAGGATAGAAAAGAGACCAATCACAACTTGACAAACTTTCCACCAATCGGAACTGCACTGACAGAATACCTGATTTGCATAAAGCGGACCGGAGTGTAACCTAGTCTTGCCCTTTGTGTATATAA